>CAJNDV010032163.1:34779-65556 GCA_905221635.1 Symbiodinium sp. CCMP2456 | reverse complement strand
GTAGAATATACCCCCCCCCCAAAAAAAAAAAAACAAAAACCTCATTCTACTTATTAAAATCCTTATTTATATATATATATATATTATTATTATTATTATTATTATTATTACTTTCCATGCCCCCAACAAGGAGCCATGGGCCTCATCGGCCGGACTCTGGACGCCCTCGAGGCAGAGGTCGTGCTCAGCATTGGAAGCGCCCCGGCCGCGGTGTGCTTTGCGGTTTCGGGATGGGGCTTAGGGTTTAGGGNNATGGGACTTAGTAAGTATGGTTATACCTTCCGTAGCCCTGTTCACGCGCGCTTAGCCCTATGTTTTAGTAGCCTTTCACATCGGTTTTTACGAGGGTTTAGGAATTCAGGGCTTGAACATACCGGCACGCGCAGGGTTTGCGACTTCGAAGGGTTGGGGTGGGGGGGGTGTGTGGGGGGGGAGCTATTTCCGTCAGGTCGACTGCTACCACTCTACTACTACTACTACTACTACTACTACTGCTAGTGTTGCTTGTCTTGCTTCTGCTGCTGCTACAGCTGCTGACGACTACAAGCACTACATAGGACTACTACGATTACTGCTCGTGCTCCTCTTGCTTGTGCTGCTGCTACAGCTGCTGATGGTGCTGCCACTACAGCGACGACAACTAGCACTACGTAGAACTACGACTGCCGTGCACTCGGAGCCCCCCAGGCAACCTCAAACACTAAGCCCTGGCAGCCCTGGCACTGCACTTTGTGGGATGCCGTGCTTGACTCCTGGGCCCAGGCAGAGACTTACTTAGTGCTGCAAGTGCCGCAGTTGATTTTGTGCACGGCGATCTTGAGTCATTGACTTGACGCATGCAAGGACATGTCCCTGCAGACTTTCATATGTGCAGTTTCCCCAAAACGCGTCCCACTGCTGTCACGCCGTCAAAATTTTACACAAAACGCGTCCCACTGCTGTCACGCGGTCCAAAGTTTCCACAAAACAGAAAACCTAAAAAAACAAATACCAAATCCAAAAACATGCTAGAAACACGTCCAAGTCACCAAATGCCACGCCTGCCACGATTTTCGAAGATATCACAAAAATTGAAATCAAAAAACTGCTAAAATTATTGAATTTGCGTCCGCGTCTCTGAGTCAAAACTTCCACTCGCGTGCCTGCTGTATGCACTTCAAATCACGCCAAAATTACAAATTCCTCGAGGTTTTGAGAGTTCACTGCACATATGTGACCTCCTCATGTACTCGAGGGCCTTCGTGTCCTGGGTTTTACGAGGCGAAATGCTCCTCCCAAATTCAGCATTTTTGCAATTCTGTTGATTTCTTCTTGTTCTACCATCGTCGAACATGCAAATTCCTCGAGTTTTTGACACTTCCTCATGGAAGTTCAGTCTATGAACAGAGCCCACAAAATTCAGAATGTTGGCATCTTCATAGCTTCAAAACACTCTTCTTGGCAGCTGCTCCGAGGCCAAAACTCGAGTTTTAACGCGTTTTGACGCAAAAACGTGTGATGTCCACACCCACACAAATCAACATAAATATTGTGTTTCTCGTGTTATTTACAATACAAAACGCTTGTTTGTCCTGCCGCGCGCGCGTGAACAGGGCTTCGGAGCGTTTTAAGTCCCCTAATTGGGGTTATAAGTATGGTTGCCTTAGTTATAACCCTACTTACTAATTCCCATGATCCTTTAAGTATACTGCTGATGCGATAAACCCTGCAATGCCTTAAGGGCCCTAAGCTATGGTACTTATGATTGGTAAATGCAGGATTTGTATCATCAGCCGTAGGTGTTAAGTCCCAGCTGCAAGACAAGAGGGTCTACAGTCGAGGGTGCAAGGGCCAGGGGGAGGGCAGGTCCAGTTCTCCCGGTTTACGCTTTACGGCTCATGCCAGAAGCCCAACATCATGGTTTAGGGACGCCGAACACTTCAGCGCACGCCCTCACTTCAGTCAGTATGGGTACCCGAGAGTTTCTTGTAGACGTTGGTGCTGCTGCTTTGCCAGTCCACCTGCAGACCGTGAAGCAGCTCTCAGGTGGCTCCGGGCTGATTGAGTGGCTTCTCTCGCCGCGATTTCCGGCACTGGGCTCAATGCTGCAGGAGCATGTAAAGCATTTGTATTGATTCTGTTAGTTCGAGTTTCTTCAATGACTATTACATCTTTGCGTTGCCGGTATGTACTTCTGCTAGCAAGGCCTCAACCGAGGCTGGACTTGTGTGTGTGTGTGTGAAAGTCCTGTCTCTAAGGATCTAGAACTAACAAATGCAGGGGGCATGGCGGTCACATCCTAGCCATGCCAACGAAGCTATGGATGTTGACTGGAAGGGTTCACAGACGTGTGAACCTGTACATGCAAAGAGTTGCTCATGGGTCACAGGTGTGGCAGCTTGGGGACTCAATGATGATTGTTTAATTCGCAAGAGTATGACGAAAGGGAGACAATGTAATCGACTAGCACAAACGGCATCCATCTAGGTAAGGATGACTGGTCTGCAAGCATGTGTATGTGTGTGTGTGTGTGTGTTTGTCTGTGTGTGTGCATATTTGTATGCATATATATATATATATATATAGACATATATACATATATAATACATATATATATAGAGAGAGAGAGAGAGCGCAACCCTAAGGTACACCAGTCGAAAGTACACCTGAACCAAACCTTGACAGCAGCATCCTCATTTTCGGTAGCCTTTTACGAGGAGTGTCGAAGTTCAAGAGCCCACCCCATACCCCCACCCATATATAAAATCGTGACAAGATCCCATACGGATTAGTTCACGCTTGTAAACAAGCCCCCCCCCCCCCGCCCCAACTTGAAGAACACCCCACCCTCCCCGTTAAGGTCGTCTCGGTGGATTTCTATTACCAGCCAGGCCCTGCCGGTGCCCTGCATGAAAGTCATGTGGCTGGGGGAGTTTAGGATTTGTTGATTGTGGGCTTTCACGTCTCGAGCTTTTGGGTGCGGCGGGGTGTTCGGGACCTTTTGGATTTCACTGGCTTTCCGAGTTGTCTGTGCAGGGTGACTTCTGTCAGTGTTTGCATATGCTGCTTGTGCCCGGTATCAGCTGCTTGTCACAATCTAAACATGATTCTCATCGCTTTAAATTGTAGTGTCATGCTTGTGCCACTTCTCTCCGCATTCGTCCGAGCTATTGCTGAAAAGCAGATGCGGGATCGCTGGTCATGAGATCAGGTGGCGTGGATCCATGGGTCTTGCCACCTCTTCATGACGAGGTCAGGCGCACCTTGGATGAGTTGTGTTGCACAGTCTTGGGGGAAAGTTGGTGCTGCCGCGTCCTGCTCCCTCCGAACATCGCGCAGCCGCAGGGTTGGGGGGGATGAAGTTTAAAATTTGTGCTCGGGATTTGTGCTGGGAAGCGGGTGGATTCTGTTGAACTTGCTAGCTGCTACAGCTGCATGCCAAAATGTCGAAACCACCGACATGATGGCAGGTGATAAAATGTTGCATCTGTTTGCCAATCCCCAAAAGCACGTCGGCCATAGCAGGTTTTTGTGCAAGTATCCTAAGAACTCCTCGTGAGGTTCGTGGCAAGCAGACGGATCCGGCAGGATCGCCTTTGCTACCTGCCATTCTTTGATGTTGGAAGGTTTGTAGGGTGCAGGTTGAGGTTGATGATACTCATGGCTGAAAGTCGCGGGATGGGCCCGATGTTGTCTGCCTGGACGTTGCCAAAACCTCAGAAAGAGGATCTTTTCATCGATCAAGTCTGATCGAGGGTTTTAAGTAATCCAGCACCTTAAGCTCTCGTGAATTCCTGTCTGGCGGTGCCGAGAGTGAAAGTCGAAAGCCTACCTAGACCTTCCCATCTACCCTCCTCTATTGGACCCTAGCTGCCCACAATTTGGACCAGTTACACCGTTTTCGACGGTACAAGCAGGGTCCTGGTAAATACAGCCCCGAAGCCACAGACTTGAACCTCAGGTGAGCCCTGGCGACGAGCCTTGGGATGAGAACATATCCAGAGAGTGCCTTTAATAATGCTGCAGTGCAACCCTATTGCCCTAAAAAATGTAGTCTCGCAGACCCTGAAACCTTCTTTTAAACAGAGGTTCAGGTTTAGCTGTTCATAGGCCACACGAAGATGGGCATTTGGATCATCATGGTCAGCGGATCTTTAGTCCGTGAGAGCGGGCAAACTGGTGGGAATGGGGAAAGGCCGGAAACTCATATATATATATATATGTGTGTGTGTGTGTGTATATATATATATATAGATATAGGGTAATTTTGGCGCGCAGCCTGAATGCCCGAGCCGATGCTGGCGTAGCAGCATTCTGTGAAGCTTATCTGCCCGAGTTCATCAAAGCCAAGAGGGCTAAATCCTCAAACCATGAGCCCGAAGCCTGGACATGATCAACACCCCTAGACCCTAAAGCCGAAACGATCCTCAACCCCACAACCTGGAGTCCCGGAAGTGCGCTTGATAGCCCAAAAACTTAGCAGCATCTTGAATTTTTATCAGATGATGAAAAGGATGCAGATCAAAAGCGTTATCATGGAAAAGGGTGCAAGTGCCACCCCCCAGTTCTTGATTACTGAGGACTGATTCAACAAGCCGACTATATGTAGACGGCAAGTTCGAAACCCCAGCCCAAACAAGCTAAATCTGAGCGTCACTGAACCAAGGACCCCGCTCTCGCGGCTGCCCTTGGCAGCCATCGCACCGTAGCTCTGTTCGTTTGGCCTCAGTCCGGGTGCCAAGGTTAGCCAAGGGACCTCACGGCATAGAGTATTTGTCCTACGTGGTACCACACTTATGTAACCTGACCTATGAATTCGAACTGGCCACCTACAGCGACGAGCAGTTCCAGGAAAAACCGGTAGGGTTGCCGGTTTGGGGGTTTCTTGGGGTTTGGGGTCGGGTGCGAGGTCCAGATTCAGCAGATGCGCAGAAAGTGGTAACATCGTGACCACATATTTGCAGACCGTCTTCTAGGGTTGAAACGTACAAACATCATGTCCGAGTTTGCCGTATCCACCATGTCCTTTCCCTAACTTCCCAGGTACCCACTACAGGGTATTAGAGTTCCTAGGGCCCTATATAGTAGGTACCTGGAGGGTTAGGGTTTTCAAAGTCCAGAGGCTGGATCTTGCAGTGGTCGGCCACTATGCCAGCATAGCTGGCAGCCAGCTCCGTGGAATGATCTTCGTGGTGGGCGATAATTGCAGCTCGGCACCCGATATTTGGTGAAACAAGGCAAGGCCATCAACTTCAAAAAAGGGCTTACTTTTTAGGGTTTAGGGAGTTTAGGGTTTAGGGAATTTAGAGTTAGGCACAGAAGCAGCGAGAGTTGCACGAACCGCCCGTCGCACTTGCAAATTTTAGTATCAGACTCATCAGACCACCTGTTGGAAACACAGCGAGCATATTTACAGGTTCAGCCACTACCTGTTTTTCCAACCTGTTTCCATGGAAGAACAATGCACCGGGCTTCTGAGAAATACCGGCCGCTGCCGTTGAAAACAGCATGTAGAGCTACAGTACCTGGGCCCTGGGGGCTGAGCTATCCGAAGCAGCAGAGCTGGGATGTCCTGGCCGTAAAGAGAACGATGCAACGGTCGTTGTCATCCTCGTAGGCAAGTAGGCAAAGACAGAAGTAGCAATCGTAGTAGTAGTCGTAGACAGCTGCTCCTGCTCGCACTTCGTCTGACGACGCTGACGACAAAGGGAACCACGACCTCGGCGACAGGGCGACTGACCGACTGCTACGACGACCACGACTCGACTACGAAAACGAGCGTTACAACCTCTACTAGTGCCGGCCTTCCCCGATCATGATGCTTGGTAAAGGAATATGTTATGGTGTTAGGTAGCAGCAATGAGGCTACGGTCACCTTTTAAGCAGTCGAAGAGAGCCAGATCGTCGAGGTGCCCCCGCGCCGTCCGCCGCTGCCACCGCCTTCGGCTGCACCATCGTGGGGCCAGAGGAGGTTGGCGGTCTGGTCGGTCTGGCTGTTTCTTCGTTTCGTTTGCTTGCAGTCTTTGTGAAGTAAATACTGCGAGGGAATGCCGCAGCGGCTTTAGCTGCACAGCTGTCTGCGTGTGAGACTCCACGTGACTGCTGCTCTCGCAGGTTCCCTGCCTCACGCAGCCCTGTGAGCTGTGGAGCTTCGCGATGTCCTGCGAAGAAAATAGGGTTTGCGTGCGGCTCCAATTACACACAGGGACTGAAGACCCGTAATTTAAGGAGTTATTGCACACGGCGTCGCAGCGTTTGCATTTCATAGAAGTGCTTGTCATAAGCGGTCCTGAATTCCGTCCGATTTGAGTACAAGGACTCCAGACTCTTGATCCTAACTTATCAACTTATAAGAGGGTGGAGGCTTTCGATGTTCTCAAAACTGTATCACTGAAACCCCTGGGCAGATACGAGCTTGAGACCATCATGGAATATCCTCGCACTGCATGCCACTTTGCCTCAAAACAAAACAGCGGTCAATAGCAAACCGCAGAACGGCAGCTACCGCCAGTCGCAATGGTGAACTCCAGGAGGCGGCTGCTGTTGTTGGTGTTCTCATCTGCCTTCGTTTGGCGGGTGAGCCTGCCTGCACCCAGCTTTGTGCCCCAACCACCAGGAGCACTCGCGACCAGGGCGCAAACATCGACCTCCAAGGTTTCTCGCCAGTTTTTCGGTGAGTCGCAGAGTTCGCAGCCTGCTGTTGTCATCAAAGAGGACTATACCCTGGCGGCCGTTTTTTCTGCAGTGGGCGTAGCGCTTTGCACACTGCCATACCTGGGGTTTGGGCTCGGCGCACTCATTACTGTGTTGGGCATCCTCTTTTTCGTCCAGGCAGGCAGAGTCCGCTTTGTGTTTGACAATGAGGCATTCGAGCTGCGCACCCTCGGTAATGCAGAAGAGTTAGAGAAGCCCGGAGAAAACGTCGTCGTGGGTGGCCAGAATCGCTGGAAATATTCAAGTTTCGTCAACTGGGAGTTCTTTCCGAAGGGATTGGTGGAGAAGGGCTTGCCCCCCATCCTGGTCTACTTCAAGGAGACTGAGACGCCAGAGACGGAATGGAGCACAGGTCCTGGAGCAGCCGCGAACTCACCAGAGGCTCTCGAGAAGGGGGCTGTGCCGGGCATGGTACACTTCTTTCCTTGCATCTGTGATGCTCAGCAAATCAAAGCCGAGTTCGAGCGCAGAGGTTGTAGGAAGCTGTAGACCGAAAGGAGGAGAATATACGAGGCACGAGAGGCCTCACTTTGTCTCACGCCGACCAACACGTGATAGACCTCGCCTGGCTTGTCCGAGTTGTGAGAATTTACATGCAAACCCCCCGCAGCACCACGTCACTACTTCAAGAGATGTCCTATTCGCAGTGAGGATGGGGCTTTGAAGCTTTGAAGCCCCTAAAGCCTGAAGGCAGCAACGCAATGTATCACCTCCAGCCTCTAGCGATCCTACTGTTGATGTTATTAACCCTGCATTACATTAAGGACCCTAAACTATGTGAATTACGGTATACTCATTTTTGTGGGCAATTGCAGGATTTGTATCATCAACCGTAATTCCGGCTGTCAGGGTCAAGGTTTCGGGGCGTAGAGTGGAGTTTGGGTAGGCAGGGATCCACTTCTTCATATCTGCAGTCTACAGCTGCAAGGCTACAGAGGTCAAGCTTAAAGCTGCCTCCCTTGCGAGGTTTAGGGTATTTTTGGGGTTTTCTTCTTAGACATAGGACGCTCAGGGCACATTTGCCCGCAAGCTTGTGGTGTAGGCGGCATATGGCGGCATGCTTCAAGCAAGTTGTTCGCATGGTGACTGTCGGGCTTTTATCACTTGGATCAGAAGCATCCAGACACCTACGAACATGCTGGCAGGCACGATAAGCTTGATGAGAGGATGTGTAAGTCACTTGCTGAATTGTAGCTTGATCCTCTTTGCTGGTATGTTTCTTTTTGAGGGGGTGGAAGGGGCTAGCCAAGTAGCCTGAATTTCCTTAATCTCCCGGGAGGCTCCAGACATAATGTCCAAGCCTTCTTCCGCGACGCCTGGGTCTCAGAGTACGGCACACACGAACCATAAACCCTGCTCACTGCAGCGAGGTCAGCTACAATAAGGAAGTACTGTGTCAAGTCAAATTAGTTTCTCCATAGGCATCAACAACAATACCAGCGGACCAACAACGACACCAACCCAACCACAGCGGCAACAGCAGCAACAACAACAACAACTCCAACAACTCCAGCAACTCCAGCAACAGCAGCAGCACCGCCCGAAACATGAACAACAACGGCGCTCCAAACCACAAACTTAACTCCTACACGGGCTTAGGGTTTAGGGCTTAGAAACCTAAACCCTAAACCCCTAAACCCTAAACCCTAAACCGTTATAGGGTTTAGGGCTTAGGGGGAACCCGAACCACCTCAAGGCGCCGGCGCCCTGCCGGGCCGCCCTCTGGCGCAGGGGTTCCGGAGAAGGCGTCGTCTTGGTCTGGAGAGTGAGGATATCTCGCTATGTATGTAAAAATGAGTACATAAATAGATACATATAGGTTAAAAGTAAATTAATGAATATATACATATATTTATATCTTCATTTATTTACTTATTTGTTTATATATGTATGTATACATATATATATATATGTATGTATATATATATATATATATATTTGTGTATGTGATTGTGCGTGTTTGCGTGTGTTACTACACACATACATACATACATACATACATACATACATACATACATACATATATACATACATATATATATATATATGTATATGTGTGTGTGTATATATGTATATGTACATATGCATTTATATGTATATATATATATATATGTCCTGCAGGAGTTTATGCATGTTTAGTTGACGGGGTTTCAGGATCTAGGATCTTATGGGATCTTCTAAGCCTAGGGTACTCTGAGCAGTTGGGCTTGATTACGAGGAAGTTATTAGGGCCCTTATATTGCCATTTTGTAGTTGCGCCAGGTCAGTCGGGAGCCTCAGCGTCTATACTGAAACTTTGGGTGTAGCTGCTTGTAGTATAGTAGCACTACCTGGCATGAGGAGAACCACGTAGGTAGTCATAGTCGAGCGGGAGGGAAGAAGAATGCTGAATACAATCTGGCTCAGCATGAGTTGCAAAGAGGTCTCAGTCGCGAGCACAAGACGAACTTACCCGAGGCCAAAAGCACGGCTATTCCTGATATTATTCCTGAGAACACCGCCACCAGCATCACGGTATTCCCGAGCCTGATTTCCCCGAATTTCAAGCGAAATGTTGGGCAAAGCACTAAATCCTAAAGCCGCAAGGCTCTTTAACAAAAGTCGCAAAGCTCTGAATCCTAAATCTTGAACCTTGCAGTCGCAGGGGGAGGAGACCCGAGATCCCTTGGATAAAGAGGACAACGACGACGTCGATGTTCGCCCGAGGCATATGCAAAGTTGGTGTTTAGTGAAAAGGGCCATTGGGGTAGCTTTGAGTAAAGAGATCGAACATCCAAGAAGGTTTAGCGTTCAGCAAGCATGGTAGGGTTACAAGTTGGGAGGTGGGTTAGGAAAGCTGCCTTAAGCCGAAACCCCCTCAAACCCGAAACCCTAAAGCCGAAATCCAGTGAAGATCGCGATGACACGTTTCGAGCTTTGTAGTCCGGAGGAGAGGGCTAATGCGACAGCTGAGTGACGTTGGGAGTTTGAATTAGGTTTTTGGTTGAGTTTCTGGGCTGGTGAATATGCCTACCCTTGGCCAATGTGCTATCGTCGCCGTACTTGGAACCTCGCCAGGCTTGTCCCAGTTGTGAGTGCTGAAAGCCGAAATCCCCTCACGCTCTCAAGCCGCCGCCCCGAAGTCCTAGCACCGAAACCCCCAACCCCAAACTTCCTCTAGAAGCCCAGTGCCCTGTGAAATGGTGCCTTACCTGGTAGTAGAGTATTATAAAGGTTAAAACTTTTCTGGGATACTATGTTCCTTATATATTCCCCAAGTTTAACCTTTAGGTTCTCCAACATACTGGCAAGTACAAGTAGGTTTATATACCAACCACAGCTACCCAGCTAGCTAGTGCAGAGGTAGATGAAATTCTGTATGGGGCTCTGCACTCTAAACCCTAAGCACTCAACCGACGAAATCCCTGCAGTGCGACACAGTCAGCTGGGCGGGTGGGAAAAAACGCGAAACCGTTTAACCCTAAACTCCACTCTAAGAACTGTAAACCCCCCCACATCAAAGCTCCCAGCTTCGGTCCTCTTCTGGATCCTCCGAGTGCCTTCATACTGATTCGAATCATTTCGAAACTTGAACTTTGGTGAAACAAAACCCTGAACCCCTAAACCCCCTCTCCTAAATGCCCAACCGTAGGCAGGCTCGAGGAAGCCAGGGTCACCGCAAGGAATCTATTATAAGAGTGCAAGAGTTCTACAAATATTTCGGGTCCCAGCTCTTTGCAATCCTCAACCCTGCAGGCACCCGAGAGCCCACTTCTCTGGCGGCGTGAAGCGGCAGCCCCGGGCATGACTTTTGAGCTGCCAATCTCCAAAGAAAATGCTTCCGGATTTCAACACCTCGCTCAATGTCTTAAATTTGGAATCAAGATGAACAAAGGTCGATCAGCTGCTGTGCTCAAATCTTAAGGCTGATGTAAGTCAATGCTGTTCCCGAGAGTGCTGCGGAAGGGGGAGTGGGGTTCCACAAGGCGTGGGACCTTCCGTGTCGAGCAGAGGATTCTTGTGCGGCAAAGCTTGACAGGGTATGATCAGAGAGAGACAGAGAGGGCTATGGTTTAGGATTCCAGGGTGCGCAGGCCTACTTAAAACTGGTCATCACTTAGTTAGGGGACTCTCAAACGGAATGGCCATTGAAAGAAGAGAACTGAGTAGTCAGCAGTTCTCGCGCGATTGTTCGGGTCCCTAGAAGAAGGGGGGGCAGAGGAGGGGAGGGCGGGAGGGTGGAACAGTAGATGCTGACGTGTGTAGATGCGGCTGTATATGTATATGCAACTATCGAAATTCATCCGAGAGCACGAGTGGGCGAGCGGAGCTTCCCAAAGCCCGGACAATCCAGAACAGCGTTTTGGTCCTATTTTTGCAGAAGCACTCCTAATAAGTCAACGCGTTGACCTCTGCAAGTGCTTCAGGAATGCCGGCTTGGAGACGCTTCCTGAGGAGCCGAGCAAATCAGCAGCACACGCGTTGGTTAGAGGTTTGGGTTTCGAAAATAGGGTTTCAAACCCTAAATCCTAAACCCTAACCCCTAACCTTTGGGCTTGTCGATGCCAGAGCGCTTCTTGCAGGATCCAACATGAGGCCCCGAAGAGCAGAGTCCAAAAGCTCAGCGTTTCGATTCGCTTCTGAGGGTTTAGGGTTTAGGGGTTCTCATTCGGGGCTAGCAAGTAGGTAGAAGCCCCAGTGCTTTTATGTCAAACTTGAGGCCGGCCGGAGACCCTCAGCCTGAACTCAGCGACATGTGTCAAGCTTGCCCAAGAAGTACACCAAAACATAGTTCGAATAGAAACTGCAATGTTTAGGGTTTAGGGTTTAAAGGTTAGGGGCGGATGTTACCATTCTGATGCTTTAGCGCAATAGTTGGAATCAGAATACGGACCATGAGGGAATATATTTATTCGACAACCCTGCGCTAGAGCCATAAGGGAACCTTACTTAAACGGAACATCCCTCGGCGGTTTAGGGTTTAGGGGGCCCGAACTGGATGAGTCGTGTTGGTTTTAAACCCTGAGGTTCTGTAATGTAGGGACCTAAATACTTACCTAAATTATGTTGGTGGCTCCTTTTTTAAAGAAACATAGTATAATGGGCCCCAAAACCCTATTCTAATTATTCAGGCCCTTATATTACCCCAAACCTGGGCTGTCTGGGAATCGCAGGAGGGCGAGGCGTCCGACGACTCCCCAGCGCGGGGTGTGGCAGCAGAGGACAGAACGAACTGAGAGAAGATTTCGTGTCTCGGTCCTAGGATTGCCCGGCCTCTACATGGTCGGTTGTCATAGTACCTTCACGCATTACGGTGCAATACAGTGTGCTTCTTTGAAAGACCCTGCTTGCAAAGGTAGCTTGTATGCTAGAAGCAAGCCATTGTACCGTGGTAGCTGTACCTCGTCTTTCTGACGCGACTTGCAGCTAAGGTCCCAGTTTGGGCACCTGAGTTTAGGAAGAGTAGCCCACTACAGCGACAACTGGGCTTCTAGGACACAGCTACGAAAGGACCTTCAACAAGCCCTTCTGGCTATGCCCCCATACACATAGGGTAATTCTGCTGCGACTCTCACCAAAAATCCTGGATTATGGCTACCCATGCCCCTTCAAATAGAGACAGTGGAGCAGGACGGCGAGGATGGCCCTAGGTGCGCCCAGCTGCAGCCCTTTGCATTTCTGCTTGGGGGCCCCGAACTTCGGGTCTGAAATCGGGGGTTTAGGGTTTCGGTTTTTAATATAGGCGCCTATGTAATTGCAAAAATATTTTGGGGGTTCCTGAAGATATTATGGTATGATGTCCCCCAAAACCCTGACGCCCCTATCCTATCCAGAGCTGAATTATAGGGAGTTTCAGGATTTCTGTACTAGCAGCATTGCGGGGCCTTTTGGGAGTCGGGTAAAGGAGTTCTGCACACTCTTCCAATCATAAAAGGCCCGTGATGGAGCCGGGAGCCGAAAAAGCATCGGAGGTGCGAAAGTGGCCTAAGACCGCGAAGCTCCAAAATTCCAAACTGTAGCCGTGAAGCTTGAGCAAACCTTGCGGTACCGAAGCGTGCCGCAACCTACATTTTGGCAGTGTCCCTAACTAGGCTTGGAGGCTTCACTGCGCAAACTGCCCATCACAATCCCTCTGTGCCGTGCAGGATATCCTTAGTGAAGTGGTACTAGGCCTAGGCTTTCTGGATACTAAAGCCGCCCACATCAACATCAGCCGGTTGTGTGAGCCCTTCTTAAGCTCTCTTTCAACTGCAGTGCAAAATGCCCCGAAACCATGTATGATGAATTCCCCTATGCTGGGGCAATGGAGCTGTTGGCAAACTTAGTGTTTTTGCGGAAGTTGGTGGAGGAGCCTGTGCGACCCCGTGGCCGTTCTGGCTGATAGCTTCAGACTAATCATGGAAGAAGGCCAATGGTGGTGCCTATTTTGGTAGAAGGGAGCACAAGCGAGCAGGCTTTCCTCAACCTTATACCCTAAACTCTCTAATCTCTAAACTACGCTCAACCCTACCCAAGACCCTGAATGTACCGTAGCCTCTGCGGCTTCAGATGTGAAGCTCTTTTGCAGAACCCAAGCCCACGTCCCAAACCACAACCCCACCCAGACACGACCAGACCATGCAGCATAACAAAGGGGCCTCAATAATTACCAACATAATTTGGTGGGTTCCTGATAGTATGATTATACTATAAAGGACCCCAAAACCCTACTGGCATTCTAATTATTAAGGCCCCTACATTATGTGATCTGAACTACTGGCCCGTTTTAGTGGCATCCTCGCTAAGAGCGACTCCCATTAACTTAGAAACTACCGATGGACACTTTTGTGCCGCTGGCTACCTGTGCAATACAGTCCGTGGCCACAGCACTTTGGCAGAAACTTCCGGCAGAGTTACTATCGCCTTTGATGTTATTGAAGTATTATTGTCATTATTACTCTTCCTATTATCTTTTTCTGATTATTGTTCTTATTGTTATCATTATTGTTGCAGGGAAGCCTTGGCTTCGGGCGCGTCATTCAGGTCATTTGTTGTATGAGGCGTTCTTATCTTTGAGGCTGCCGTCTAATGCCATGCGAAACTGCGTGATCGTCGACGTGCTACCAAGGCGTGTGCATATCTATCTATCTATATATATATATATACATATACACACACACACACACACATATATATATATATATGTGTGTGTGTGTGTGTATGTATATATATATACACGCGTGTACATGTCAAAATATCCCCACACACGTACATATTATACACATACATACACACATACATGCATACATACATGCTTACATACGCACACACACACACATATATATATATATAGCCATGCGCACACACAGACACACATGCGCATGTGTATGTGTTTCCATATTTAGGTACACGTATGGACGGGTTTATTTGTAGGCGTATATGCATGTGTAGCCAGGTATCAAGCAATTGTTTGTTTGCGTGTTTGCCTGTCTGTATGTACATATGGGTGGATTCATTGAGAGATGGATGGTCGAATGTATTGAGGAGTGGTGTGTGTGCGTGTGTAGCTGTGTCTGTCCGTAGACTGTTCAAAACTATGTATTTATATATACATATGTGCATACATATGCACCTGCATATATACACAGTGCACACATGTCGGTTTAGAAAGTCAGGGATTGCAACTATAACTAACATCCACCCCACAAGCAGGAGACGGGACGCTAAGGAGGCATCAGGAACATGACACTCCCAGCTCTCAGAAACCGCAGATATGCGCTCCTTAACTATCGAGATGTTGTAGAATTTAAGCCTGTGGGGGCTTATACCATGCCCATGAGCCGTTAAGTGAACCCTTCATCCGTTTTCATAGCGACATTTTCTTGTGCTCGGGCAAAGTCTATCCGCTGTCCCATGCTGATTGCTGAGGTCGCTACTTGCTCGGCAGTGGGCGTGCATGCCCGTCGTCAAGGACGCACGGAATTGGACATTGCATGCAGCCGGCTGCTAAATGCGTAGGCGTTCCAGGATTCCACAGAAGCTGAGGTCGCTTACACAGGTAGAATGTCTCCTCACGGCCTACAGCAAGAAGGTACAGTGTGCATCTTTCAAGCCACGTCATAGACATGTCTCCTTCTGGCTCTTAACTGAGTGTCCAGAATTCAGAAGAACCCGCTTACAGTCATCTTCGGACCAAGGCCCGCTCAGTGCTTTGGTTTCAACCGCCGAAGTCAAGTGCAATTAAAACTTCAAGTGCTACCTGTCCAGTGCTGATTCCACGCGTTTCTACAGGTGCCCCTTTGACAACAGCAACTTCAGGAACACATGTGGGTAAACCTGTAAGCAGAGCATATCTGTTGCGATGTTCTGGTACGCTTCCTTGTTGATCACGCTCGTCCTGGCCGTATAGGTCCTAGCCAGGCGTGCGGAATTTGAACATGACCCCGAACAAACAAGCCTGAACCCTGAGAACCCCCTGATTCCCGAAAAGATGCCCTCAACTGCTGGCGGAGGACTCCTCCAGGATTCCAACGAGAAATTTTTGGACAAGTGCCCAGCCAGCGAAGATTTGAAAGGTTGTTGTCAGGCCAGGGTTTTATGAGGGGTTTGGCGGCTGGAATAAACATTGTTTACGCCGCTAGCGAAGGCGTGGACGTTGTGCTCCCGCACTGGGAACCTCCATCTTGCTAGTGATCGTGTGCAACGTGTCGATGTGGGTGCCTGGGTTTTCGGGTTTAGCAACTTAGGCTTGACGGCTCAAATTCCAGGGGGGGAGAGGGAGGGGGCAATTTAGCAATACTAAGGGACCCGGGAGTGGCAATAGGCCTGGATGCAACAAAGGAATCGCTTTGCGAATCCTACCTTCAACCTGAAAACACAACCCTGAAGCACAAAATCCTGCCTAGAGCTACGGCCAACCCTACCTTAAACGATCAGAACATGCTCTGTTGTTGTAGGGTCCCTATCATCTCGATGTTCGGGTTTAGACGAAGAACCTACAGAAAACTACGTTGCCTTCGCCTGGCTTGTCCGAGTGTGAGCGAAAAAGCTCAACCCCTAAACCCTTTTTTTCTAAACCCTAAACCCCTAATCCCCTAAACCCTAGACCTCTAAACCCTAAACCCCTAATCCTCTAAACCCTAGACCCCTAAACCCTAAACCCCTAAACCCCTAACTCGCCTGGATTGTCCGAGAGTGAGCGCCGAAACCCCTAACCCCTAAACCTTTGCTGGGAGCCTCCGAGGTTCGTTTCCTCAGTGTGCCTGCCGTGCCTCATTTTGCGGAAAGCCTGCAGCTGAGCTTCTGGTTGGCTATAGCAATATAATGGTAAGGTGTCTACAAAAGGGGTTCCGTGTTTTTTTTTGGGGGGGGGAGGGGGGTTGGGTTCAAGTTTTTGATGGTTTGAGGGGTTTCGGGCTCCGGAGGCAGAGTTTTGGGGCTTGGAGGTTCCAGGGTAAGGTCTCCTGAAAGCAAGATTCAATACAGGGGCCACACCATCTTGCGCGGTACATAGAAGCCTCAGAAACCAGCGTCGAAGCTGTTTTCTCCGATCCTTGAATTGCTTGAGCTTAGCCACTGGATGGCTCATTTTTCCGTCCCGAAGCTCTCCATTAAATGCTGGCCGGCAGAGGCTCCGCCTCTCATAAGTCCGGCGCAGCTCTGGAGCGTTTGGCCCTTGATCCGTGGCAGCATTCATGGCATGGCCGTAACATGGTGACAGCATCGGCATATTTCTGCATGCCCGCAAAGGCTTCGTTTCGTCCTTTCGGTGGGTCCTCAGTCGCCAGCTCCATTTTGCTGTGGGTTTGTCGAGCGAAGAAGGCAGAAGAACATGTCTCTGGAAGGAGCTTTTCCCGGCCGACCTTAACACCCAAAGCACCCTAAGCCCCCGAACCTTTTCGGACTCAAAGATTCCAGCTCCTCCGTCTGGGATCTAGTTGCATCGTCACTGGAGAAGGCTTGGCATGCCTCGTCCCCTGTACCTACCTGTCGCTGTGGCTAGCTTTGTCGAGTCTATGCTTTTGGAACCTGGCCCTACTCGACAGGAGTAAGGGTACTGAGCCCAGCACCCGATGAGAATGCAGGTCTTCCAGGGTCATTCAAATCAACACCACCTAAAGCTTCTGCGAACCCTGAGCCCTGCAGCACTCCCGACATGCTCTTACTCTAGCCAGTGAAATCGATGGACCAAGGCTGGTTGCGTGCATTTGTGTGGTCTTGCTTCCAAGCCGCAGACACTGCCGAAGTTTCTGGCCCTGAGTCCCTGAACCCTAAACCCTTAGGACCCAAGCGTAACATGCAAGTCCTGGGGTGCGAGATTTAGGCTTAGGGGGTTCAGCTTGAAGGCTTTGTCAGTAGAAGATAGTATAAGAAAACATAGGATCTCTAGTGCTCTTGGGTTTTTTTATACAACTCCAAGGGGTTATACGTACAAATAGTCTTGTTATTATGGTTCTGACGGAGGTTATAAGGGATAGGGCACTGAATTGCGGTCGTCGCTGACAAGTGTTCGATGAAAACCCTTCCCGCAAACAACGCAGTGTAGGTTGCTTTCGTGCATGGGTATGTATGTGTGTATATGTCTGCAAATGTATGTGCACACAGCAGTCGTCACATGAGGGCGCACACACGCAACTGCACAAACACGTGTGTGTGTGTGTGTCAGTAGAGGATGAAGAGGAATGATGATGATGAGGATGATGAGGATGATGATGGTGACGGCTGCGGCCCTTAGGGTGGCTGGAGAGCCCCTAGGCCCCAGGGTCACATGAGAGCTGTCTTGGGTTTTGATTTGGTGTTGCAGGGCATTCAGTGTTCGTCTAGCGCCCTCTGGAAGTAGTCAGAATGTTACTTTCTTTCGCGCCGGGGATTTACGGTTGGGAGTTTGCAACGTAGAGCTTGAGGGTATAAGCCTTGTGCGAGAGTGAGTGCCGAAACCAAGCCCTAAATTAGTTCCTCAATGCCCAACCTCTAAACTTTTTGGGTTCTTAAAATAATCTCAATAGTACTCTGAAAGTTTAACCTTTTCTTTCCCTGGCTTATGGGGGGAAGTAAGAAAAACACTGAAGGTTGAAAGCTCTGAGGTTTGGTCTCTTCGCCGGGAAGCTGGCAGCCAAAGCCGTTGGGGCGGGCAGCGCGCCTGGTGGAAAGGATTGTAACAAGTTGAACTTCTAGGGAAGTGAGACTCCGGGCGAAGTGGAAGGCCTGTTGCAAAAAAGTGGAATTGAGAGGCTTTGTGGATTTGTAAAAAAAGTTCTTTGTTTTGCAGAGCTGTTATCGGCTTTGCGGTGACCTCATCGGTTGCGCAGGGGTTTGTTACAAGCGCCTGTAGGGTGTGTAAGATGTTTCTGCATGCTTCCGATGCTTCGGGGTAGTTGTAGGGATTGTAGGGTCTTCAGTTTACCCTATGTTAAACTCAAGGGGCGGGTGTATAGATTATGGAAGCCTAGGAAGTAGGATGTGTATGGTAATGGTCCCGTTGAAAAGCAGCTCCGAAATTTGAGAAACACCGACGAGCCAAACCCTCAAACCTCCAAACACGCCAGAGCCTGGTGGGTTGCGAGTTCAGCACTCAGGCCCCAAGCAGTTCATCCAGGATCGGTTTTTAACCGGCTAGCCCGGCCCTGCCTGCATATACCGTTTCCCTCAGGATCACAACTGAAAATAGCACTGGGACTAGCGATAGGTAACCATGAGGAAAGCATTCCAAACGAACCCTTCATGATTCCGTTTATCATGGGAATCATCGTGACCTTTCTTCTACCAGACGTGAAGGAAATCATGGTGACAGCAGCGTCGATGAGCCAGCATCGAGATCATTACCGGCTGCATGCCATGACCTCCCTTGGGGCCTGCAATACCTCTGCCTCCGGTACATAGTCATCGGATGTTGCCGGAAAAGAGCCAAATAAAGCCCTTACATTAGAGCCAGGCCAAGACTTCGACTTAAAATTTGGGAGGGGAAGCCGACACCCTAAACCCCAAACCCTACGTCACCAGGCAACTACACTGGTCTGCTGATGACCGCAGTGGCCTTTCCAAACTCTTTCTCGGTGGAGCCGCCGTGACTTGAAACCGCCATTACAACGTTCCGTCACAACATATCACAACTAGTTGACTACTTCAAGCTGCTTTTGTTGTCCCGCTTGTCTTTGGCGAACTGCCCAGAGCTTTAATCCTCTGCAATCTTAAGTTATATCTGGAGGTTACAAAACTGAAAAAGCCGTTTGGCTCCGTCAGAATCTGCAGGTGCCGATACTGGCCCAATCAAACTCAAGCGAGATATCAGCATCGCCTGCGGGCACTGTTGTTTTTGTATCGTGTTCCGCGCCTTGCTGGAGCTTGGACTCTTGAGGCGGTGTGCCCAGAAGGGCTACCCTGATTTCTGATTCTGCAAAGAAGTGGATGTATGTACGTATGTATGCAACCTGGGTATCAGGACCTCTGTCATAAGGACG
Organism: Symbiodinium sp. CCMP2456; assembly: GCA_905221635.1. Classification (NCBI taxonomy): domain Eukaryota; class Dinophyceae; order Suessiales; family Symbiodiniaceae; genus Symbiodinium; species Symbiodinium sp. CCMP2456. The sequence goes on along the minus strand of CAJNDV010032163.1, from coordinate 46,447 downwards.
CAAAAAGTACCATTCAACAGGAAAAGGACAAACCCAAAGCACGAATACCCTAGACCCTCTCGAGCCTTATCACAGGTGTCCTTGAGGCGAGACCTGTCAACAGCCATCGAGTGCGGTCTCCCTGCCAGGTCCCCATGACCTTGCTACTCAGCATCGGCCCGCATCAGGCTCTCCTAGATGAGGCCACTTGGGGGGTTCGTGGGTTTAGAGTTTAGAGTTTTGGGGTTTAGGTGCCCGCACTAGGAGTTCTTGTGTCAGCAACCCTTAAGACGGCTTCCAGGGCAAAAGCGCGTCGGGCTCAGAACTTGGGGCTGACAGTGTCAATATTGATTTGAGCTGAGGATGTTGGATGTTTTTGCCAAAGCCCGCAGATCCTTTGTGTTTTCGGGATTTTGAGTTTACGCTCTGTGTGTTTCGGGGGTCGGAATAGTTGGCCCTACTGTGCTTTTTATGGAATACAGAACCCAAAACCCTGATCTGATTATTCGGACCCTTGTAACCCTAAACCCTTGTAGAGCCCTTTGCAGGAAACCTTTTAAATGCACCCTGTCTTCAAGAGCACATGACTACCAGAGCTGCACCGCGCCAGGGCGCACCATATTATTTTTCAAGCACTCTTCTACTTATCAAGGCCCCTTTTGCTGATTCCCTATAGTAGCCCTGTTCTGGTCGAGCCCTGATATAGAACCGCTTTCAAGAAGCCCTTAAACCCTAAACCCTACCTTTTTGGGGCCTAAACCCTAAACCCTAGTCCTTGCTAAGTAGGAGGCAAAAACCCTACATTACTGCTAAGCTGCCTTGGATTCTGCGCAAGACGGAAGCCGAACGCTTCGCCGAGAGCCCTGCAGAGGTGGCACAGGCCCGGGGCAAAACAGTCCTAGGTCAAGGGCTACTTAACGGGATCTGCAAGGGTTAGCTATAGGGGAAAATGTGAAAAGTTTGGAGATAATGGGTTCAAGTTTAGGGGCTTAGGGTTTAGGGTTAAGTATTACTTAAAGGGATGTATAAGGGCTACACTATGCGGGTCAGGGGTTGAAGGGTTCAGGAATGTTTAGGGTTTTCGGGTTTTGGGTTAAGGTTTCAGTACGATGCAGTGTGCCCGTGTTTTCACAGAGCAGTTCTTGAAATGGCATAAGGCATAGGATAGTAGAAAGATAGTGCACAGAAAGGACATGGAAGGACCCTGTGTGAGAAGCCCTGCGCATTCAGGGAGCCGAATGCATTGAATTTATCTTACTTGTTCCACAATGCCCGTGCTCGATGAAAATGATTGGAGCTACGACGGCATCTCCGCGAATTTCTGAACATCCGAACTTAGAGCAACTCGCGCCCAAAACTGAAGGCTGCTGCTGCCGATGCTACGGCTACTGCTGCTGCTCTGACACGGCATCATGGGATTGATGATAACGACCGAGATCATGGCTTACTCGCGATAGTGATGGCGATGATGGCGATCTCGGCAGTGGCACTGTTGGTGGTGAGTTTCTTGGCGGTGGGAAGTGCAGATCATTAAGAAGATGCTGATTCTGTGACGCTGGTGATCATCGACCATGGTATGACGATGCCGCCTCAGGCAGTGGCCGTGGTCGTGTTGGGGATGATCGGGTGCTGATGATGATGCTTGTTATGCTGGTGACCCGTGCAGTGATGATAGTGACGGTAGTGTTGGCAAATTTGGCAACGATGGATCATGACATACCGTAACACATGGAGGTCAGCATTTCTTACTTTCTCGACTTTCCTTTGACGAAGGTACACTGGAAAGAATCCCTTTCTTGTCCAAACTAGCACAGGAAGTCCACGACCGCGTAGTGCTGCTCTTCCTCTCGAGCTACCCGCTTTGGGTCGTTGCCCGTGCGCTGCTTAGACGGTCATGCCAAGGGATGGAAGCTTTCGGTCTTTTGCCTAGGGTTTAGGGTGGTGGGTTTAGGAAAGCCCCGCATGAAGAGAAGAGAAGCTTCGGAAAATCTGCGACCCAAGTATTAATAGAGACTTCAAGGAATAGGATCAGTCACGTGTCACGTGCTCTGCCATAAGCGCCGGAGTCTGGAGCTTGGCTGGAGGGATTCAGGGCTTGTTGCATTGCAGTCCCTGCTCAAAAAACTCGCAAGCACCCGTGACCCCTGTTTCTGTTCAGCCACCAGGAAACGGTTCTCAGCGCGCTGGAGTAGATTTCGCGATGGCACGGGCGATCTAGGAGTGAGCCTTTTCACAGCTGCCTGTCCCAAGAAAGCCCCTATTATAGGACCCTATAGGGGTCCATTTGCATGTGTATAGTGGGTTGCTGTTCCGCAAACCCAGCAGCCATACAGTACCCACAACTCTACAACTTTCCATATAGGTAGCTGGGCTCTTGTACGGAACCTCGACATGCACGCGCACCTAGCCGCCACCCGGATGAACGGACAGACGGACACACACACACACACACAGACGGACGGACGGACGGATGCACGCACACTCGCTCGCAAGCACGCACGCATGTAGAAAGTTTAACTCGGAAGACGCACCGAACAATTGCTCTTCACAAACCATAGAAACCCTAGCTAGTCGATAAACCCTAAACCAACCCGAGGTTGGGGCATCGGGTTTCCGATTCTTTCCGGCACCGGGCTCAGCCAGGGTTTAGGAGCTTAGGATGTAGCGCGGGAGCTTTGATTCATGATAAGAATCGTTTCCTCCAAGGACCGAGCATTGCGCCCATATTAGGCTGTAGTGCGAACACCGTCAGGAAGCCAGCCTAGTGGCTTCGGGTTTCGTTTGAGGGCTTCTGCGATGGAAGGGAATGACAGCCATGTTGAAATGCTTAAAGAGCGGCCAATATGTAATGGATACTTTGGGTGTTACCGGGACCCACATTTGTTCCCTCGCCTGCTGCAGTTTCAGAGCAATGAGTGATCTTCGAACCCACCATTTAGAGCCAGCAGTGCTTCAACAGCGGTAATGCTTCAGTCCTCTTGTAGTCCGCACAAATCCACGCACAAGCAGAAAGATTGCCTAGGTGCGCTCTCTTGCGCCCAGTGGCGGGAGAAAGTTCTGAATCCTCCAGTGAAGGCCGTCCTTCACGGGGAGAACCCAGAGAGCCCAATACCCCTTAATTAACTGGGTTCCCGAGTAGTACCCTTTTGCCCTTTTTATTTTGGGGTCTCCTTATTAAAACCCAACTATAGGAAAAAGGGCACCCTTAGTATTCCGGGGTCACTCAGCAACCTAGTTAAGGTATATACCTTAAATCATAATATTAAGGCCCCTATAATTTAAAGCATATTCCTTATTTAAGGGGTATTGAGCTCTCTGGGAAATTGTGGTGTGTCAGGGATGACCTTCCGCTCTGAGAATAGATGAGCTTAGATCGCAGAGCAAAGCGTGGCGCTTCAACTGGATATATGGAAGTTTCCGAAATTTAGGGTACCTTATTTTGGGGTACTTATAATAAGGATCCTACTATTTAGGGCACTATATGAGGGTCCCCTATTTTCGGAAACCCCCATATCTGGATCCTCGATCCGGGTTCCAGATTCCGGAATCGAAACCTGCAGCCTCCGTACGACTCGAATACAAGTGGCTTCACACCTTCTGCGTCGGCAACCTAAACGAACGGCTCCAAAGGGGTGAGAGGGATGCCACTGGATAGGGTTTTCTTTCTCAAGCTGGCTCCTGCCATAGTTCGTACTGTTTAATCCTATTAACTACACGCCAAGGTGATTCCTTAGAGATCTTTATTGTAGTCGTAGTAGAGTTCCGACTTCTGTCTGCGCACACACACACACACACACACCCCAAAACCCTATTCCAGTAATTAGGGCTCCTTTACCCGTATTTCCGGTAGCTCTATATGGACAGCTTCGGAGCCCACATGTTGAAACGCGTGTTTCCGTAGCGTGAAACGTTAGTTCTGCGATTCCTCGATGTCACATCATCTATTCCAGTATCAAAGAGCCCGAGCATATGCTTTGTTCACCGCCCCCGACATGGCGCGGAAACTAAAAGAAAAATGGTCCCTGACAGACGGTGGACTTTGCTGGTGAGCTAAACCATGAACATTTAAGCCCATGCCCCAGCCGCAGCGGTACGTTGACGAGGCCAGTTTGATGGCTCTTCCTCTTGGTCTCGCCACCTTGCTGACATAAATTCCCTCAGAGCCCTGCTAATTAGGTGTTCGGGAGTGCTTATCGGGTATCCAGCGTTTACTAGCAGCTTTCAAACAGGGTTCTTTGTCAAGTACAGGAATTTTAGCCCATTTCAGTCAGGCACTTTTAGAAATGCACACCCTGCCAGCGAAAAGAATCTGCGCTTAGAGGATCACTGCTTCGGGCTAAGCGGGGCTCTATTTGTAACTTGACTGAGCTTGCAGCACTTCTAGGCTTACTCACTTTAGCCGTACTTGTACCCTACTTGCTCCCGTCGCCTATGATTTTTCCTCAGTCCTCAGACAACGTGAGATACAACGAAAGCTCTGCTCGTGGATTCCTCTATCGGACTCATTCGGCTACACCCAGAAAAGGCGATGATTCGAACTTACTGGTGGGGTCCGGGTAAACCCAAAACCCTAAAGAGTCTTATGTCTTATGATTACCTGCCATGCCAGGGGAAAGAAACAGTCTTATGATTCTTATATGCCCTGCATTGCGGGCTTCGTGCTAGCTAGGTGGGAGGCAGAAAGACGGTCTTACACTCCAAGGTCTACCACCTCCAAGACGCTGGCCCTGCTTGGGCTTGGGAAGCAGTGGCAGAGTCGCTAAAGCCAGCCGAAGCCTCGGGGTTTAGGGTCTATAGGGTTCAGGGTTTAGGGTTCAGGGTTTAGGGTTCAGGGTTTAGGCTTTAGGCTTTAGGGTTCAGGGTTGAGGGTTTAGGGAGAAGCCTTCAGAGGAACATTCCGCGTCTTTCGGGTTTGGCGTCTTTGCTCTACCTTAAACCCCAAGTAGTCTACTTTTTCAGGACTTATAGAAGGACATCAGACATTGGAAAACCTTGAGTTTAGGTTTCCTGTCGGGGTTTGAGGTTTATTGGGAGTCAGGTTTAGAGGGGGTTTCCATTTTGAGACTGTAGGGTTTCTGGAGCGTTGGATTTCTTGCTTAGGGCTTATAGGGTTTAGGGCTGCATAAATCTGCTGCAGCTTGCACTGACTTCTTCTTGACTTGGGTACCAGAAACCCGAAACCAAAACCCTGTAATTAATCGGAAAGGAGCCTTGAGACGACCTCTAGCGCGAGCAAGGGCAAGGACAGAACCTACTTAGGAGATAGCAGAAGTATAAGAATAGAAGCAGCTGTACTGCCGAATGCACATGCGGCAGCTCTATGAACTGCAAGCCTCTGTCGGCTTATGAGCTAGAGGCATTTGTGTTAAGACGTGCTCGTACGTAGAGTCGGGAGGCCATCATACTGGTCAGAAAACCTTAACCCTCCAGGTACCTACTATATAGGGCCCTAGGGGCTCTCGTACCCTATATAGTAGGTACCTCGGGGGTTAGGGAAAGGTGCGCAGCGAAGCTCGTCATTACCCATAAGGCACGGTAAGGGGCTTCCGAGACTTGCAGTTGCATAGACGGTTTATGGTTTAGGGGTTTAGGGTTTAGGGTTTAGGGTGTAGGGTTTAGGGTTTAGGTATGGTACATAGGTTGCATGTTGCTTTCTATTTGGTCCTGAAAAGCTTCGCAGTAAGGCCGTCAAAGCGCTGGAGTACGCTGGACGATGCACTGTGCCATTGCTTCTAATGGGGCTGGGCGCGAAGGCCGCGGCAGAATATGTTTTGCTTGTTTTTGTTGGGAGAAGGGAAGGCCAGGCAAATCGCAGTTGAGATGTTCTACGTAATTACTATTACTATTTGGGGGGTTCCTTATTATAGTTATAGTAGAATATAGCAGAATATACCCCAAAGGAGGTTAGGGATGAACTCCACGACGCGCAGCCCAAAAGGCAAGCTTGAGCCTGGGAAGTCATGCTGTCAGTTACGTGCCCTAAAGCCCTGACCACAAGTAAGGGTCCAAGTACCTAACAGTCATATACTCTCCCAAATAATAACCTACATAACTACTATCCGAAACCTAAGTACCTAATTATTGGGTCCTTTGCACCCCCAGGGTAAACCCTAGAGCCCTAAAGCCTAAACCCTCAACACCAAACCTCGTGGGGCTGAGGGTTCGGAATCTGGGACCAGTAGCGACCCGGTAAGCGGACGAAGCCATAGGCTCAGAGTTAAGGGTTAAGGGTACACGGTTTACGGTTTAGGACTTAAGGTTAGGGGTTCAGGGCTTAGGGTATAGGGTTTAGGGTCAATTGTTTAGGAATTAGGGTTTAGCCTTACCACCGCCTAAACCCTAAACCCTAGTCTGGATCCTCGCCTGGCTTGTCCGAGTTGTGAGAGTGTAAACCCTAGTCTGGGCCAAGTCCCCAAACCAAAAGACCCTTACCAGTAGATGTTTCTTTTTCTGTGTCGCCCCCGTGGGTTTGGGTAATATAGAAGCCTGAATAGTTAATTACCAATATATTCCTTAGGCTTCCTTATTAAAGTTATACTACAAGGGAGTCCAAAATGCTATTCTGATTATCGGTAGGTTCAGTTTGCGTTTATCGACTCGTTTTTGGGACATCTTGTTGCTGCAGATAGACGGCAGCTTCAACGAAGTTCGCAAAGCGCCTCCTTCGACAGGTGGGTGCCGCTCCTAACTATAACCCTATAATTTATAACCCTAACCCCCAAACCCGTAAACGCTAAAACCCGATAGGATTTGAAGGTTCCGATCACTGACGGTTTAGGGTTTAGGGTTTTTAACTTCTTCGGCCTGCGGCGCTAGGTTTTCCAGCACTTCTTATCGGGCCAGAGGTTGACGATTCAGGGCTGCAGGGTTCAGAGATTTAATATAGGGGCCTTAATAATTGGAATAGGGTTTGGGGGGTAGATTATACCATAGTTATAATAAGGAACCCCCCGGAATAGTAGACTAATTATGTAGACCCCGATATTAACTTGGGCTGGAGTTGAACAGACCTGGTGGTTCGATTTGGGGTTCAGGGTTTGGTACTATGATTCCTTCGGGCTCCTGTTGTGTAGTTATAGTCGTATTTTAGAGCCATATTCTGATGATGGAGTAAGCCATTGCGTTACTTCGTGTTGCGTTTGCGGGCCTAGAGGCTGACGGCAGCCCAGTTCCAAAAAGATTCCCCCTGCTTGCAGGGACCCTGTGTGGACGTCATAATTGGTAACAACTTCCTCGATAGCCCAGGAGAGTCCATAAAAAACTCTACTGTGGTGTATAATTTAGGAACCTGATTAAGAAACCCTGGGTCTGTATTAGGGGTCTTAATGTGGATCCTAATATATTGGGGTTATAGGGCCAGGGTTTCTCAATCAGGTTCCTACATTATCCCCAAAGCCCGGACCCCACTCTGATTCCTTAGTTTCCTATATCAGTGAATGGACAGGATCCCAGCACAACTGTCGCCAGGATACCAGAAGCTTGAGACACCTACAGCACCACCGACAACCATCAAGCATCCCGGCAACATCGGGCTTTGGGTGATCTACTGCACATCCTGATCAGTAATCACCACTGACCTGTAACTAAGCTTTCGTCAGTTCGGCCCTTCGAGTTTCAAGTTCCCAGTAACCAAATGCAACTGTGACTGGTAATGGTTCTTACAAATGATACTTGCTAGGAGCTTCAAAGCGTGGTGTCATGAACGTGCTAAAGCATGCACTAGCAGTCATAGCAAAGACGAAATAAAACTGAGAGTCAGAAAGGAAGCGGTAAGACTCAGAGCAAGGATTGGTGCTGCCCAAGAGCCGAGCGATGCAGATGCAGGCTCGCCTGCACTTCGTGGGATGTTGCGAGGGTTTCCTGGCACAGGGTTTCAGGGCTTGAAGGTTGTGAAAAAAGAGGTTACAGGGGTTGGCTGAAGGGTTTCAGGGCTTAGTGCATTGCCGTCCCTGCGAAGATAAAGGGGTTATAGGGGTTGTCATGAACACCACACATTGTGTTAATTTTCTAGCTCTTCTCCTCTTTCAATGTATCCGTTCGTGAGTGAATGTAATCTAGTACCCGCCAAGCACAGCCAAGCGCTGCATGTTGTGCCCTCCCCTCAAATCGAACTGCCCTTGCAATACAGAGCCTGAACAGTCTGTAATCAAAGCCCCTTTCGTCACTTGTGCCCCGATATAGTAAACTCATCAACACCCCAAAACCTCCTCCGAAAAGTCTGATACCTTGCAGCCAGAGGGATACTCTTGGAAACACTTGAATGAACGTTCTTCAGCCCCAGCACTGCGTACCCTTTTGCAATTTGGGGGGGCCCATGAAACAGTAGGGGCCTCAATAGTTACCTATACTATACTGGGGGTTCCTTAGTATAATTATAGTATCATGGGCCCGAAAATCCTCTTCTAATTATTAAGGCCCCTGCATTAGCTGAAGTAGGGCTTCTCCTAATTTTGAAGCTACGGCTCCTGCAGGGGACGGGGAGAGCGGCACAAAGAATGCTGCCCCCACGACATCTCCCAGCAGCACCTGCTCCTCAGCTTTAAAGAGGCATTAGCGCACCAGGTGCCGTCCGAGGCTCGACCATTCGGCCGTTGCCAGTTGAGTTTATGCTTCTGTTTGGATTTGCCTGTAGGGATTCAGGGGAGGTTTAAGGCATATTAATTAGAGACGTCTGGATGCTTATCCTCCTGCAGAAACAGTGGGAAAGGGCGGCCTGCCTGTCGAGCAATGCAGGCTCAAGCCCAAGCGTTTTATACAGCCTTATAATAAACTTACGTTTCCCATCGAGACCTCCTGAGTTTCTTTAATCGTAGACTGATCGAAAATTGGTTTTAGGCTTTAGGGATAGGGCTTTATAAGGGCTGTACTGGAGACCCATGGAAAATAGGGAAGGACAGAACACAAACATTCCGGGTCTCAGCTTCTTCGTCGAGAAGAGCAGTGATGCAAGTGTCGCTATTGTACCCTTGAGCTGAGCCAATAGCGCATCCATCTCACATGCAAACAGCAAGGTGTCACAAGAAAGTCTTTTACTTAATCCACCTTGATCCGGCATGTGGCGCTGCGGGCTTGGCTGTTATAAGCCGTTACACCTTTGTCATTCTCATGTGTTCGACACGATATGCTGGAAAGACCAGTTACCGCGGGTCTCACTACTACTTTCTAAGAACTCCCCAGCAGAGAAGCCTGTGAAGCTCTGCAATTCGAGTCAGGCCCGCCGCCTCTTCCGCGGTCGGCGTTGCTCGCGGTGATGATGCTACGTCGCGTAAGCTGCAGGCAGAAAGAAAGAGACAGCGACACTTCTGCGAAGCACAGTTAATACGCATTTTCCCCATAGTAGTTGCTTTTGGGGATTACCTAATAGGATCCTAAATACAAACCACAAAAAGGAACAACTATGGGGCTTATGGGGAGTTTCATCTGAAGGCCTTGTGCAAAAGAGCAGAAGAACCAAGTTGCGAAGAACCATGGTCCGACTCTCGCTAGAGACAAGGATAGAAGTTCACGTGAAGAGAGTCCATACAATCCCTCGCTGATGACACTACTCTTACCCTATACTATGCCACAGTAAACTGTCATGAAGCGGCTCCGACAAGGCCCGCGACTGATAATAATGTAGGGGACTTAATAATTAGAATCGGGTTTTGGGGTTCTTTATAGTATAATTTTCATGAGGAGCCACCAAAAGAGTATTGGTAATTATTTGGGTTAGGCCCCTATATTGGAAACCTGAACAGTTACCCATACTAATTCCGTTTCGTTCCTTCTTATACTTACAGTCTTCTTTTATTTACAACTTAACAATATAATATGACCCAAAGCTTTCTTCCTTTGAATAGCTACCAATACCAATTCCGTTGTGTTCCTTATTCTGCAGCTTTCTTCTTTTGAATACGGCTTAATCCCTGCGTTCGATGTGTGGGCAAGGTCAATTTTTGGGACCTTTGCTGGGCCTTGGACTGGCACCTCAGCGGCGCCCGGTGTAGTCCAAGGGATGTAGGGAAACCTGAACCACAAGAGCCTCAAGCCCCACGTTTTTGTGGAGAGCCACAGAGGGCCCCAGAATTTAGGGAACCCCCGAACCAGAAATTCCTGCATTTTAGTGAACCCTAGCTTGTGCTTTGAGGTGCTGGGTGATAAATGGGATTTCTTAGTTTCTTCTGCGTATACTGCGTGGAGTCTGCTACCGGGAAGGGTCCAAAGGACCAGATAATTAGGCACATTACCATGCTAGATCAGTATTGGGGAGCTATATGATGAATTATGAGGTACTTGGACCCTTAGGGTTAGGCTTCAGGCATTGACATTTCAGTGTGTTCACGTATCTTCCAAAGGCCTCCAAGGCTCGTGAGATGCACTGCGCAGCCCCGAAGTGCGGGATGCATACAAGCATCATACAAGCAATCGCCGAAACTTACGTAGTACTATGTAGTGTAGTCTAGTCTAGACATCTGCATGTAGAAGAAGGGCAAACCTCCGTACTGAAAAGCCACGCCTCTGAATCCTATGCCCTAAGCCGTAAACCCTACATCCTGCACCTTGTGTCCTAAACCCTTAACGGCTTCGGGCTTCAAGCTCACGTAGGATACAGACATGCACACACACATATGTATACATGTGTATACATATACATATATATATATATAAAAGATATATGTACACACACATACGTATGTACATATGTATCTATGGTTGTACGTATGTATGTATGTATGTATGTATGTATGTATGTATGTATGTATGTATGTATGTTGTATGTATTGTATTGTACTGTATTGTATTGTACGTATGTATGCATGTATGCATGTATGTATGCATGTATGTATGTATGTACGTATGTATGTGTGTATGTTATGCTATGTTAGGCAAGGTAATGTAATGTATAGTAATGTATGTATGCATGTATGTATGTCTGTATACGTGTATGTATGATGTATGTAAGCAAGTATGTATGCATGTATGTATGCATGTGTATGTCTGTATGCATGCATGTATGTATGTTTGTATGTATGTTTGTTTGTATGTATGTTTACATGTAAACATGTAAACATGTATATACATATATACACACTTGTATATTCTTCATGGTAGGTTTGTGTGTTTATGTGGTGGATATGGTTTCATGGTTTATATGATTCACAGATGTCTTACATTTCTTGCTCGTTTACATGCATGTGACCTTTAATGCACCGGTAGAGCTGTACAGCAGTGCATTTGCAGAAAGTCCGAGGTATTTGTTTTGAAGAAGTTGTTCGGTGTGGCGGACCGTCTCGTCCTCATGATCCCCGGCAGGGGAAAGGATTTGATATTTTAGTAGTAGATAAAAGCATTGAATAAACAGGAAGGCAAGTAAACCCCAGACCCTAAAACACGCGAGGTTTATTGAGCACTTTCTTTCCCACCTTGCTTGGGAAGAAGCCGGTGTGCAGGCCTGACCTAGCAGTGCCATAGGACTCGAAGCCTACGCCACCACACGCTCAAAACCCTGAAACTTAGGGTTGGGGCTCAGGGTGTAGGGTTTCGACTTCGGGGACCAACAAACTCCGAACTTTCGTCAAGGTCACTCTTGGGGCTCGCAAGGCAGTCGGGGTAAGTGAGTTCGGGTTTGGTGTCAGGCAAACAGAGCACTTGCGCGAAGCCCTTGCCTTAATGATCGGACAAATCTGGCCACCACTTTGAGGGATTTTTT
>CAJNDV010032163.1:18253-34679 GCA_905221635.1 Symbiodinium sp. CCMP2456 | reverse complement strand
CAGCAGTCCAAAAGCATGCCAAGAAATAGGCTGCTAAAACTGACTGACTGAGTGACAGCCACTCGGATGCGTCAAGACGTTCGTGAACAAGGAAGTCTCATCAGTGGACTCCGAAGGGACCATGTTATGACATAGGAATACTACAGGTAATCAAGTCAGGCCCTTTTTCGCGCAATCGTCAGAAAGCCACTCGAGCCGCCGCGTGTTAGCGACACGTTTATTTGGAGATGATGACCGTCGGGTGGGACTTTTGCAGCAAATGGCATGTCCGGGAGGGAGGACAACATGTGAGATAACGAAAACATGCTGCCGAGAATCTCACCTGCCGAAACGTGCTATGCCAGAAGTTCCCAAACCTCTACGAGCAGATTCCCGCAAGTTTACCAGTACACTCTTGAACTGCATTTGGCCCACACACATGAGCCGGTTTTGTGTTTCTGGTGACATGTTGGGAGATGTTTCATCACAACTTCTAGACTTTCGCAGATCTAAAGATGATGGACCAGGCGGCTTACCGAAGCTTAACGATAAAAAAGCATGCAGCCGAAGGGAATCCTCCGAGAAAGTTGGAAGGATGCCGAGAAGATTAGCATGGCCCCTGCGCAAGGGTGACACGCACAAATCGAGAAGACAAGTGTCCTGAGTGCCCTAAACCCTAAACCCTAAACCGTTGTGTCACGCCGACCCTTTGCACCTATGGATCCTCGCCTGGCTTGTCCGAGTTGTGAGAGTGTAAACCCTAAAGCCTAAAGCCTAAAGCCTAAACCCTAAACCCTAAAACCTTAACCTTAAAACCCTGAAACCTGAAGCCTGAGCCCTAAACCCTAAACCGTATGCGGAAGACCCCGCCTTCGGCAGAACTCGAAACAGTGGGCCTTCGGGAGAGACAGAGACACATCGAGTAGGGTCCAGAGTTCCTGTAAGTTTCAAATGGGATTGTCCTACTAAGGGATCTATAGGGTTTAGGGTGTAGGGTTTAGGGTTTGGGAACGAGTCAGCTGTCCTGGCGTGACGTTGCAAGCCAGTTGCAAAAAAAGGCCAAAAGCTCAATTGGGTCTCGTAATACACATCAGTAATATACAGAGAGAGCCGGCAAATGCTGCTCTCCCCGACCAACCTTAGTTCTTGCGAGCTTCGTGATGGGCCCCCGGACAACCTTGTTTGCCAAGAACTAACTTTAATTCTGAATACATCTTGTGCCCGAGGACGATCCTCCTTCAAACATGTGGTCCTCCAATGATCAACCTCGCTGTGATGGCCGGGGCTGCTCCGCCGCAGGAAGTTGGGTCTTGTGTAACTATACTCCTTGAGTTACTATCGGAATTCCGATTCCTATTGCATTGTTGGGTCGTGTAAGTATCCCTTACGTTACCGGTAGCTCCAGCCCCTACAGTACTAAACAGTAGACTAATGGCCGACTAAGCAGCACTAGGCTTCACCGGAAAGTCTAAGATGCCTCACCCGTGGAAGGTTGAACATCCAAAGCTTCTGTTGTAGACCCCAGAGCAGTTAGCACTGAGGGCCGGAAGCTACTTAATGTAGGGGCCTTAATAGTTAGAATACGGTTTTGGGGCCCGTTATACTATAATTACAATAAGGAACTCCCAGAATGGTATTAGGTATTTAGGATTTAATTGAAACACTCTTCCTTCTAAACTGAATCACGGTTCCTTGAGAATGAACTGCCATCCACCTATACGGACCTGTAGCTGGAGGGGCCCCCGCACGCTACGGTACTACGTTTTTTTTGCCACAGCTTCTGCTATGAACCTCGGACAGTTGAGAGTTGCCGGAAAGAGAAGCGTTCATGGTAGCATCTACGGTGGGATAAGATACACCACATAACCACACAAGTCTCATTCTTTTAAGCTAGCTAGATTATGATTAGCAATGGTTTGTCATGATGGCTACTGGTTCTCATACTCATGGGTAGCTAGTGATTAAATTGTGGATGAGCTATGATTACCAGCTGTTAATTACGGTCCATGTTAACGATTGCATATAGTGGAATATTTATTCTTAATGGTTGGCACGCGTTACGAAGCCGTTGCTAAACCATCCAGTTTTCGATGCCGCATCTAAAACCCTAAACCCTAAACCCTAAACCCTAAACTGCCTATTCAGGGCAAACCTGGCTGTGCTTCATTGTTGGGTAACGCACACACGAATACTGATATGGTGCAGTGATAGGGTGGGTTTAGGGTTTAGGGTTTAGGGATCATGAACAACGAGAATTGCATCATGGACCAAGCCAGTATGGACAAATCAATTTGGTTCAAGGTGTCTGGGTAATCTGTCGACAGTTGCGCTGTTGCGCGATCGCGATTCTCGATTCTCTCATGGTTCGCCCGATGGCTATAAACCCCAAAGATGTGGAGTTCTGTCAGGAAAGCATTGGTCCTACTTTTTCAGATGGCAGTAAGGTGAACGACACGATTCAGCGCTTGCGCGAGGATCCAAGCTATCTTCAGCGGATACCTCGCATTCGAGTGGTTCAATACGAAGGGAGGTACATCACCTTGGACAACAGAAGGCTCTTTTGTTTTGAACAAGTTGAGGGCCTTCAGAACATCGACGTGATTGTCGAGAACCTGGATGACGAAAGGATACGGAATGAATTTCAAAGGAAATTCACACGCCCTGACCTGTCTGGGCAAGTGCACAATGCAATCACCAGGCGGCCGTTTTGAAGCTGGAAAATGGGTGGCATGTCAGGGTGATGGCTGCTTCCAGCCCCACGGCTCAAAATTGAATGATCAACTCCCAAATGGCTGGTCTGCAATAAAATGGCTCGTGCCGTGTGGATGCTTGGTATCGTGATTTCAGCCCCATCGAGATGTGTGCGGCGCGGCTTCCCGCGCAGATTTTTCGGCTATATAGCTGGAGAAAGCGTAAACGGTTTTGTTTCATGCGTGGGCTTGAATCCACTAACGAAAGCCAGATGTACGGATGTGTATAGATATACCTGTCTCCTGAATATCCATCTTGTTACCATCGTTATAGCATGACCATATCATTGACATGCCAACATCATAATATGAAGCCCCTACTTTCAATGCGGCAACAGCAATAACAATGTGAAGAACAGTGGCAATCAGAGTAGTAGTAACAATAGTTATAACAATGAACGTACTAAGAATAATACAAAAACCGTAGTATTAATCAATCGTAGGTAGCCGTCTGTGACCCGAGGTTTCGGGGAATGCTGAGAAGGCCAGCCTCACAGCTCAGGGGCTTTGAGAGGCTTCATGGGTTCAGGGTTTGGGGTTTAGAGTTTTCAGGGTTTAGGGGGTTTTAGAGTTTAGGGCTTGGGGTCCTACCATAGTTCCAAAGGTTAGGCTTTGTTGGGGCTGCGTGCTGTGGGTGATTCTATTTGCACTGGTGTTTATGGCAAGTTTATGGGCGCTGAGGGGCATGGAGTGCTTATGCTGTTTACGGTGTTCGGTGGACATGTCGTGATGCAAGCAGAAGTCAGAACAAGGGCTGATCGGCTTGGACAACCGGTCCTGGTGCGGCATGGGAGGGATGCGACGAAGGGGAGCTCGGAAGATTGGTTCATCAGGTCCTTGATTTATATACAAGTGGCGTACTCCTTTGAGGGGAAGCTGGACCTTGACATAGAGAACCGAGGATTGGC
The DNA here is from genome assembly GCA_905221635.1 of Symbiodinium sp. CCMP2456. Classification (NCBI taxonomy): domain Eukaryota; class Dinophyceae; order Suessiales; family Symbiodiniaceae; genus Symbiodinium; species Symbiodinium sp. CCMP2456. The sequence continues at coordinate 31,042 of CAJNDV010032163.1, read as the reverse complement.
TAGATCATTGATAGCATGAACGACCGCAATACATCCTGAAAAGTAGGCTCCATATACAAGATATTGGAAGGATTCCGCACGAAGACCCAATTTCCCCTTTTATGTCGCAACGCGAGCGCCGGACTCCTGCTTGACATTGAAGACGTATGTCTGCGAGTCCGAACTTATTAAATCTCGCAGCTTACTTGGATATGCTTTGGATGTCGTGCAGTAGCTAGCTAGCTGTTATAGTGAGCCGGGTTCTGGGGATTGCTTGGAGGGCTTGGAAGGAAACTGAGTAGTAATTGAGTTCATGGTGTGGGGCTTGGGGGTTAGGGCTTACAGGTGAGAGGCAGAGTTGAAGATTTGTAGCATCGCATCGGGTTAAGGGTGTTAGGTTTGTTTGGCTCCATTCCTTCGGCGTATTTGGATTCCATCGCGCAAGTATCACTTCCCTCCTCCCAATTGATCGTGCAAATGTCCGGCCGTAGGCCGTAGGCCACTAGATCCTGCCTGGCAAGCCGACGCGTTTTTGGCGACATGTGCGCTGGTGTTGACTTTAGTGACAATTGCCGTGATTACCGTAGTTATGGTAGGTTCGAGCACTATGAGCAATATTGTTACTGCTAGTCTCGTGCCTGGAAAATCAGACTATGTCGGCCTTGAGGAAACAGCGCGGCTTTTGCTCGTCACTTACTCCGCCTCCGTGCCTAGGATCAGCAATTATTTGGGGTGGGGGCAGGCAAGGGCGAGGGGTAGTCCCATTCCTCTGGCCAAAACTAGATAGAGGTTTAACCGTTCGATCAGCCTGAAGGGACACACTGGCCTCGATCGCTTCGGAGGGCCTGAAAAGCCTTTCGAGTTTAGGCTTCGTGGCCACATCGGCGAGACTCCTGTCGTGCTATATATCACGGGGGTTTTAAGAGTCGCAGCCTTGCATGGGGACAAGGTGTGCCATTCCGGCTCGCCTGTTTCCAATACGTTGGTTACGAAGTCCGAATGCATTGAGAGCAAAACTGAAGTCCTGACGGATCTTCTGCAGAAAAGATGAAACTGACCACATGTGGCTTCAAGATGCGATGGAACACGGCAGTTTGAGTTGTCTACGTGGCAGTGATAAGTTGCAATGGTTCTAAGTACGCTGAGAGACCATGAGGGAGGTCGTTGTTGTTGCAGAATTGGCAATTTCAACTCTAATAGCTAGTCGCAGCTGTGCTAAGCATTGCAATAACACAAGCGGTAGTCGTAATCTTAGCAGTAGCATCCATCGTAGTAGCACTCATCGTTGTTAGTCTTCAGTAATCGCAGTGGTAACAGTAGTAGCGTTTGTAATACTGTGCATGGTGATAAGAATACAGCTAATCAGAAGAAGACTAGTAATGGGAAGAATAATGATGAAGCCAGTTTTCAGAGCCGCACGGCCCAGCCAGGTGTTGACGTGGGTGCTTTGGACGACTGTTTTCCTGGCCGTGCTGTAGTTTTAAAGCTTTACTGCCGACCAGGGCTTAGGGCTGGGGCTTGAAGCCCTTGTTCAGGCAACATCTCTAACCCCTCTAAAATCCTTACCCCCCAAAGTCTAGGACTTAGGTCTCGCAGAGCGCTAGGAATGATCGAATCTTGAACCTGCAAGAAATGCCTCAGACTCCCGCAACACAGGTACGACCCGGACCCGTAAGAGTACATAGTGCATAGTTATAGAGCCGGGTTTAGGTTGACAGAAGCATGGGGCCTGCTACGTGTTTAGGGTCTGTAAGGTAATGCAAGGATTTCATCCTGAAGCCCTAAACCGAAAACCCTGTATCATCAACAGTATAGGGTTTGGGAGTTCAGTTCAAAGCCTCCAACGACCTAGATCGGCTCTAGGGCTTACAGGGTTCACCGGTAACCGGCATTGAACACTGGCCTTTGTAGCATAATGTAGGGGCCTTAATAATTACCTGTTTTTTTTTTTTGGGGGGGGGGGGTGGGGGCGGGCTCCTTCTTACAGTTATAGTATAATATACCCCAAAACCCCTATTCTAATTATTACGGCCCCTACATTAGGTTCCTGTTCTCTGAAAGACCTACGGAGGCACCCCGGGGTTCGCCTTGAGCTGTTGAGATGGGTTCAGCCCTATCTAGGTGGGTTTAGGGTTTAGGGGTGAGGGTTCAGGTGGCAATTTTGGTGAAACTTTAGAATTTCCCTTGTGGTCTCTTTAGAGGTACCTGGTCATAAGACTGTTCCGGGCCCCAAAACTACAACCCAGCTATGGTTCCTGAGACGGGTTTCTGTGTAAGGGCAACTCTAAGGGGCTCATGTAGGGGCCTTAATAATTAGAATAGGGCTTGGGGGGTTCCTTAAGATAAAATAATTAGAATAGGGCTTGGCGGTATAGTATACTATAACCTTAACCAGGAACCCCCAAAACCCTATATTAAAGCCCCTACAGTAGTCCTGGGTGGTTCTGATTATTGGGTCGTCGACAAGCAGATGGGGCTGCGGGGGTTGGGATACTAACTCTACGGATTCTGTTGTAGTTTGGACAGGGCTTGTAGGATAAAGGCCTGCAGAAGGAGAGCCTGTCCTTGCCCCGAAACCCTAACCTCTGAACCCGCAACCCTCGCGTTCAAGGAAGCATGGAAGCACAAAGGGTTTAGGATTCCCTTTTGCATGAATTGAGGGTTTATTGATCGGAAGTTTAGGTTGTGCATCAAGTGTGCAGAGGATGCTTTCCGCATGAGCTGAGAGCTTTTGTCGGGGACACTGCCGCGATGCAAGCACTTGCCGTCGGATGTCCCCTTGTTTATATCTGCACCTGAGACTGTGTAGAAGTGCAGCGCTGTGCGGGGAAAGCGCGCCTCTGGACTTGACAACGCGATTGACCCCTACTTCTGAAGCCCTCACTTCGGAACTGCTGCACTGTGAGCCGTGTGCTTGAATGCGCTCTTCGGCACAGAGTCTTTCAGGATTCCCCGGTCTCGCCCTTTTATCGCCTTCATGTGTAGTCAAGCTGTCTAAGAGTCTAAGAGTCGAACCCGCTTGACATCGGAAGATGGCGCAACTGAGAGACAGGGAGAGAGCTGCAAAAATGCCAACCCCATTCGTTGGATGCAAAGGCATGCTTGTCATACTTCTCGGAGCCCCATTGTTGTCTTTGTCGTTGTCACCGGCCGCATCGCGAAGATGCTGTGGTGTTTTACCTCGAAGAGGGTAGGAGGTCCGCAGGTTTCATCGGTGATCGGTCTCAATGACTGGCTTCGGACCTTTCGTCCGCATCTGCTGCCCTAACCCACCTGCATAGTGTGTCCAATGTGTAGTCACTGAGGTCTTCTCTTTGGTCGCATGGGCCAGCTTATGATTAGGACCCTGCAATAAAACAGTAAAACGCAAGGTGGTGCCACAATGAAGAGACCATGATGGAGAGTCTTTAAGAGCCTGAAGGAGGGCAGGGGGTACAAGCAAGTGTGGGCCACGAAACTCAGACTCCAGCGCGGACGAAGGAACGGAACTACTTTCAAATGCACAAAAGGAAGTCCTAATACTCATTCAGCCCCGGAAAAGCTGCAATTTCCTGAGTTTCTAAGACACCCCAAACCTTCCCGCCAGCCCCAATTCCTAAACAACTCTGAAACTCTGGCCTCAACATCCTTAAACTAGCCCTAAACCCTAAACCCTAAAACCCTAAAACCCTAAACCCTAAACCCGAAGGTCCCCAGGCCTGAGGCCCTTTGAATCTCAGCCAAACTCATGGACTTTCGCCTTCGCAGGTCGTGGGAGTACGTGGTGCAAGGCCGAGGACTCAGAATCACTGTGCTATACTGTTACTAGAATTCTAATACAATATAAAATCATCTTACATTCTATAAGATGATCTAACATAGTGTTTCTTAAGGGTTTAGAGTTTCTGGGTTTGGGGTTCAGAGCTTGGGATTGCAACTCTGCAGATTGTCTTGCGGGCTTAGTTTGGGTTTGAGTCTGCAGGATCTCTTCAAAGTTTAGCTCAAGTTAGGGTTATGTGTTCTTCTGTTGCGGTCCCAGCCTGCTTGGGGAGCACTGCGGCTTCGGACATAGGGGTTAATATAGGGGCCTTAATAATTAGAGTAGGGTTTTGGGGTGATTGCGGACAGAAGGATGTCTTGTGCATCAGTCAAATGTCTAGCTGCACTTTGAGCTAGCCGTCCTAACTAAGCTTTGCAATGATATACATCAATGCAACACAACATCGAATCATACTGCGCCGACCATGTGTCCAACAACTGTACATTGAAGTCGCGCGGAAGTGGACATCTATAATTATCATAAGGAACCCCCACAACCCTATTCTAATTATTTAGGCCCCTACATTAGGTTCTTCAGAAGGCCTTCGAAAGCCAGGTAAGCAGTTTCGGGCTGTTCAAAGCCCCGGGCTCCAGTCACGCTTTGATGAGCTTTGAGTTTTTGTTTCGTAGGGTTTAGGGTTTAGGGTTTTTTTCCTAGGGTTGATAGGGTTGAGGGTTTAAGGTTCGGTAAAATTCTGGGTTTAGGATTGACACTGACAGCTCGATAGGGCCGTACTTTAGGCCATCCTACACGAAGTCATAAACTACCCGCAATTTAGTGCCGCATGACGCCAGAGTGAATCCCGATTTGCGAATCAAGCTACGCAGATTGCACAAGCATGTCTACCTCTAGCGGCTAGGGAAGAGCCTATAAGAATAGTAGTGATAGTTATAAACGTAATCATAATAATATCAGTTACAGTGCTAATAATACCCTAACCCTCCAGGTACCTACTGTATAGGACCCTAGGGGCTCTAGTACCCTATATAGTAGGTACCTGGGGTTAGGGATAACAGCACTTATCTTGAACAGCTCATCCTGCAGAGGTCAATATGATCGCTTGGCCGATCAAACCGATTTCGCTCCGAAGTTGGTGTCCTGCTTCCCAGAGGACTCAAGTTTGGCCTTAGGATTTAGGGTTTAGGGGTTAAGGGTTTAGGGGGGATGCTTGAGAGGTTACTCTCGACCCGTGTGTTGTATAGAAAGACGAGCGAAGACACAAGCAAATACAGATGCATATTTTTGCATATATACATATACAATCACATGCAAGCACGCACACATACGAATATACGATAATGGCCTGGCTTGGCTCCCAGGTACCGACGGATGAGCTTGTGATTAGATGTCAGCTGTTGGTTCGTACAGTCCAGCGACGCAGCAAACTCTGGCCTTCAGTCTTTCGGCCAGAGAAGATCCCGAGAAACGACGGATGTCTAGACTGCGCAGAGGACTTTCGCCTGTCGCAGTCGGCCTAGCTTGTAATTTCCGAGTGCTGCACGCGCGCGCGCCCCACCTTGCCGCAGAGCCTCCACTTTCCAGATCCTGGGAGTTGCGGCAAGTTCATGCTTTGCAGTATCTCAGGGCCGAAGAAGCGACAACCTTAGGCGGAGACTGCATATTTTGTTCGGAGGGTGCCTCAATGCCGCAAGACCAGGGCCAGGAAAGCTCCGAGATCCGTTGGGAGTTGGACACACCATGCTCAGAACAGGAGCTCGATGCTGCCCTCAGAGCCCTTATTCGTCCACAGGAGCCAGGATGTCTGGCACGATTCGAAGAGATCTGCTGTGAAGCCGTGCAGCACATTCGCAAACTCGGTGTTGCAGTTCAAGAGCATCGGTGTCAGGGCTCAATCTCTCGTGGGACGAACCTCTTGCGCACTACGATGCATCATGCAACCACCCAAGGCCGACGCACCGGCTCGGATGGCGACTGCCTGCTGATCTTCGACACATGCAACGACTCCGGACCGGAGCTGCAAAAGCTCGTTCTCCAGGGCATCACCCAGTGGATTGATTCGCTCGACAAGACTTTCTTCAGCTCTGAGCTTGCTGTAGGAGGGTCAGCATTGGCTTCGATTGAAGCCCTAAGAACTTTATATGGGGAGGTGGAGCAGCGAGCAGATGCAGAAGACGAAGCTATGGAAGCTCTGAGAGGCCTGTTCGAGGAGGCAGGGCAGCGAGCGTGCGCAGAAGCCAAGGCGAGTCTCGGCAAGTATGGCGTGAACGTGCAAATTGGGGCACCGGGAATGGGAGGGGCCTTGTCCGGACTTGGCGATGCTGATGTTAGCTACGACATGGACTTCATCCCTTGCGTGGCCTCTGGAACCGGCATTAAAGTGTTCAACAACGAATCCGGCATGTGGGTCCAAAACGACCCCTGTGCACTTGCACAGGTGTTTGCATCTCGCACGAAGCAAGTGCCTTCCCTTCGCTTGGTTGTCTTGGCCCTGAAATATTGGAATGAGCATCAACGTATTCGCATCGGTGGCGAGTTTCAGAAGCCGTTGACAGGCATCGTTATTGAGATGTCACTGTGCTTGCAGCATGGGCCCGTAGACAGTGCGTGGGTCCAAGCGGGTGACGAACTTCTTCAAGACCTCATTAGCAAAGGCGCGCAGCATGTGGCCCTGGTTTTGGACCAACAGATCCGAGCGCCATGCACGGAGAAGGTGCTTAATGAGTATCTTTTGTCAGAGCCGGAAGTCCTGTGTCGGATACAGTGTGCCTTGCAGAGCTTCGCCCGCGCCATACGTACATGCCAGACCCGGCTTTTGCTGCGGCATATCTTTATTGGTTCCTATTTGGAGCAGATCCACTGGACACCAGCTTTTGAAGATTAAGTTGGCCAACCGTGAACCGTGCACTGAACTCCTGGTCCATGACCTTCGAATGATGTTAACAGACATGGCCCAAACAGTGCCAGCCGGAACACCGTTTCATGGCGTCTTTTGGGTCTAGAGTTTCAGGCCTAACGGCATTGTGCGACACGGTACTCATTGCAAATGTTGCTGAGGCGATCGAGCCTGAGGATGCTTCGGCTTTAATGTAGGAGCCTCAATACTTACTTATACTATTTTGGGGGGCTCCTTATTATTATTATAGTATAATGGCCCCCAAAACCTATTCTAATTATTAAGGCGCCTACATTCTCCAGCTGAGTGTCTTGAGTCTCAAGCTTGCAGGCAAGGTTCTGGGCAGGGATGACAGTGGGAGGCAGGCTTCTGCAATAAAGCTGCTCGATTCTGAGCCCAACCCGGACCGATGCCACACTCAAGACAGGGAAGAATGGACGACGGCCAAGCAGCATTAATATTCTTCGGGAGGTAGGAGACAGAGGTTATCTCCTTCGGCTATACTTTGACGGGCTCTGGTGGTGCTGACGACAGCAGTGCCAGTGATTATTGTCATCGTCGCATGTCGCCGTCGACTTTGTCGTTGATTCTGAGTTCTGGTGACTAGTCCTTCTACTAGTAGGTGTGTTAATTGCTCGCAGCTGCTAATGTTGCATACTTGCCCTGGAGGACGCAGTAGCCTGCGCTCGCTCGCGAGGCCGGATGTGTTTTGAAGCAGATGACAATGATTTCGAAATTTCGCAGCACAGGCAATTCTGAATGCCGTCGCTGTTCTGGCAAAGAAACCAACTCCTCGACAGCAGCGCAACAGCCGAAACACCCTCGAAGTAGCGTTGTCCCAGCGGCCTTGCATCAGGTGTGGCTTTTGTGTGCACTCGCGGACGTCGGGTTGCGAGCTCAGTATATGCTTCAGACTCTTTGGAATCACAGCGGTGACGGAGGGTTCTGGGCATCGTAGCTGTCAGACTCGTGCAAGAAGGTGGGCATGGGCTCAAATATAAATGGAAAGATTGCGGTTGTCGTCTCAGGCGGACGCTGGTGTGCCGAATCAGGACTGGACTTATGCACCATGCAGTTGCAAGCAGGATCTTAGGTCCGTTTAGGTCTTCAGGGCCGAGACCCATTTGAGAATAAAAGCCAGTCCCTAGCCTGCGGCAGTGGCTCGACATGGCTGCTCTTGCAGGACGACTTTGTCTTGGCGAGACACTCCCTGGCAAACAATGGGCACATTGTATCTCGGCCAGGTCATATCCTGTAGTTGTCGTGCTATGTGCCCAAAGCACAGGCGCTGTTCTACGTGGCTGACACAAGGCTTTGCAGCACGAGTGGGACGTACCACTTCGGCAAAGAGTTCTATCCTGCCCTCTATGTCCTTCTGACGGGTTTGAAAACATTTCGGAGCCATACACTCCACAGCCCAAGCCGAACCCTAAGCTCCTTTAAGTTTCCAGCACGTTGAGAAAGCCTTGGAAGAACCTATGATACTTGCTATACAGGCCATCAACTTCATCAGCCTAAAACCCTACGTACACCATACTCGTTAACTTGCATTAACCTTGAGGCATTGTATGGAGTTTTCGACGGCCACGGACAAGCCGGCCGGAGCCGCAGATGTCGGGCCTGACTGAAACTTTAGGGCTTTTAGGGTTTAGGGTTTGTGGGGAAAAAGGTTTGTGGGGTGGCTCTGGGGTTTGGGAGGTTTCACCAGTTTGAGGGCTTAGCTTTGGGGTCTCTGTTGCTGGGCTGGAGGCTGCAAGTGTGGATTCCTCATTGCCCTGGTGAAACAACTCATGCTTTTGACACTGCGTCTTCGTTGCCCTCATGTGTACTTTCAAGAGCACAGTGTGAAAAATACTCCGGTGGGCACCTGTACTGCAGTCCCCTGCTCAAAAAGTCAGTTGTTTTCTGCTCAAAAAAGTCAGTTGTTTTCTGGTTCACGGATTTTGTTCGATCGGTCGGCGGTTAATTGGTTGCTCCAACTGTTCTCCAAGCTGCATGTCTGTGTTTGCCTGCAAGTTGAGCTCGGGAAGGATCTAATTAGGCGCAGAAGATGACTACCGCTTGAGACTCTCCAACTAGTATATACACCGCAGTGAGTTGATTTCTACTATTGTCAGATGCCTCTGGAGCCCTAAGCGCTAAACGCCCCAGACCTGCCCCGACTAAGTTAAGCCCGTTCGTATGATGACTCGCATCACCCTGAACCTCAAGGAACCCTCAAAGCACCTGTACAGAAACCCCTAATGTAGGGGCCTAAATAATTACCTATACTATGTTGGGGGTGCCTTATGGGCCCCAGAACCCTATTCTACAGTAATTATGAAGGCCCCTATACTAGAAAGTGCTCTAGTCTAGGCCACCACTGCGCCGGCTACGCGCGAAGTGTGCTGCCCGAGAGTCTCTTTGGCCAGGCTCTCAGGACCACCTTTTCTGGGTGGTGATACCGAAACCCCCTAAACCCCCCAAACTACCTAAAAGCTATGAAAAGTTGTTGGCTACCTTTCTGTAGGTTTGGGGGCTCAGGTAGGCTTCAGATCCCAAAGTTGTAGGGGTCTTTCGAGCTCTAAGCCTAGAGCCTAAAATTCGGTTTCGCTCTTTTGTTGCGTTTACAATTGAGGATGATCTTCGTGTTTAGGGTTTAGGGCAGATTGAAACGCTCTAAACCCAAAGCCCAAAGCCTCTAAGACCACGTGCCTCGCCTGGATTGTCCGAGTGAGCGTCGAAGCCCAAACCCTTCCATCCTTTCGACCTCCTCTCAGAGAACCCATTTTGAAGCCCTTCAAGTTGAACATCTGGTAAAACCCTAGAAACACTGCAATCAGTACAAGGCCCAATGAGTTTCAACTCGAAGCCCAAAAAACTGGAAAGCCCAAGGCCCAAAGGCCATAGGAGTTTAATCACGAGTGCTAAAAATATAGGGGTCTCAACAATTACTTTCATTATTTTGGAGGGTTCCTTGTTATATTGATACTATACAAAACCCTATTCCAATTATTAAGGCCCCTACATTATGAGTACCCTAAACCCTAAACCCTGAACCCTAAACCGTAAACCCTAAACCCTAAACCCTAAACCCTAAACCCTAAACCCTAAACCCAAGCCTTAGTGCCGAAGACTCTGACGCTTCCAAGGCCAGGGCTCTCTCATTGCCGGGCCCGATGAGGCCCTGCGCGTCGCCTTTGCCCAGGTCCAGGCGCGAACCTGTGAGTTTAGGGTTTCGGGGTTGGGGTTTGGGGGTTCAGGGTTTCGGGTTTAGGGTTTAGGGTTCAGGGTTTCGGGTTTGGGGTTTGGGGTTTAGGGTTCAGAGTTTAGGGTTTGGGGTTGTGGGGGTTTAGGATTTAGGGTGTAGAGTTTGGGGTTTGGGGGTTTAGGGTTCAGGGTTCTGGGTTTAGGGTTTAGGGCTTCGGGTTAGGGGTTTAGGGTTCAGGGTTTTTAAAGGTTTAGAGTTTAGGGTGTAGGGTTTAGGGTTTCGGGTTGGGGGTTTAGGGTTTAGGGTTTCGGGGTTTAGGGTTTAAAAGGGTTTGGGGGTTTAGGGTTTAAAAGGGTTTCGGGTTTGGGGGTTTGGGGTTTAGGGTTTCGGGTTTCGGGTTTGGGGTTTGGGGGTTTAGGGTTCAGGGTTTAGGGTTCCGGGTTTAGGGTTTCGGGTTTGGAGTTTGAGGGTTTAGGGTTTCGGGTTTGGGGGTTTAGGGTTCAGGGTTTCGGGGTTTGGGGTTCAGGGTTTCGGGTTAAGGGCTGCGCCCATGAACGGAAGAGCTGTTCAGTCGGAGTTTGGGATCATGGGTCGATCGAGTCTATCTTTAGAGTTGGATTGCGTAGGCTTCCTTTGAGTTTGAAGGCGTGGATGGATTGTTTGTTGCAGAGGCTTGTAGCATCTTGCGAAGGGGGACTGTCCGCGAAGCCCGAGACAATAAACCCTGAATCCAGATCATGTAAGGAAGCCCTGGAAGATACCATGGACAGCCATAAGCTCGGCCCAAAGCAGGCCACCCAGTTAAATGCTCTGTCTTACTAATAACAATACTCACAAGAGTAACCAGAAATAAAAATCGTAATACTAACACCAATAATGCGTCTCGGCGTGCTCGGCTGCGGGTGCCGTGGACGGTGCTGCATCTGCGTCCTCACAACAACAATCGTAGTAATCATGCACTAAAATAACGTTGAAAAGTCGGAAACAACGATACTAGCAATAAAAGTAGTAATAGTAATGGTCAGAATAATACACCTGGACCTACCATGCCCTCGAACTGACGTGGAACTCCCCAGGTTGCCCCCTTCAAACATGAGAAGGCAGTCATCAAGATCATGGTTTAGGGTTTAGGGTTTAAGGCACTTCAGAGAGACCTCGTTCAAAAAAGGGTTTAAGGGTTTTAGGGTTTAGGTTTTAGGGTTTTGGGGTTTTAGGGCTTTAGGGTTTAGGGCTTTAGGGTTTAGGGCTTTAGGGTTTAGAGATTTAGGATTTAGGGTTTAGGGTTTAGGTTTAGGGTTTTCAGGGTTTGGGGTTCAGATTCCACGTTCCGATTTGAAGGAGGTCCAAGCCTGCACAAGCCTTTCCAGGGTATGGGGTTTAGGGTTTAGGGTTTATAGGGTTTAGGTTAAGGGGTCTAGGGTTTAGGGTTTAGGGTTCAAAACGCGACACTCACGTACGGAACATGGTGGCACCTGGTTCTACAGAGCTTAGAGCACGGTGCCCCGAAATATGCACAGCCCGAAGTAAGCGCAGTATTACTGCTATCACCTTCTCCACCACTGCGTAGACGGGTTCACCAGACCTGTAGCCCCAAAGCCGGAGAGAAACGAAGTCCATCCGCGCAGGAGGGCTTGCTGCTCGAGCCTCAGTGTGCTTTGTTGTTTGTTCGCGGGGTTTGGTGGGGTTCTAGGGGTTTCGGAATTTATGGTTGAGGTCTGTAGCGGTCCGGAATTCACCGGACATTGGACGAAGATGGGTTTAGTGTTGGCGTTCTTAGGTCAAAGGTTTGCTATAATTAGTGCATGTTCAGACGAAGGGCTTCAGGGCAAAAGCAACGATTCTCTCGAAGGTTGGTGTTTAGGGTTTGGGGTGGAGGGTTTAGGGTGCTTTCGTTTCATTTGAAAGCAGCCAGAGATAGCAAGGTAGCTTTTGGCTGCGCGAGACTACGAACCAAAGCCGCGCAACCCTCTCAGCCCCAGACCGGCCCTCTATCGTTGTCACAGGCAGCAGGACTTCGATACGGAAACTTCTGGCACTACAGCCACCGTCGCCCTTGTGCCGCCGGCAATGTTGCCGATTTCGGAAAGTTCTGGTTCGGAACATGGTTTTATGCTTGAGATTTTGGCTTGAAGCATTGTAGTCAGCAAGCATGTCATGAGCCCCTGGAACTCGCGCCGAAGATTCTGACTTCGGTCTCGGGCAATCCAGGCCGGCAAACTCCCTACACCCTAAACCCGAAACCCTAAACCCTAAACCCTAAACCGTATCCGACAAACCAAGCATCATCACCGCTGATAGGTGCTCCATTTCCCGGAAGCGGACGATGAGAGTGAGCTACAGGCTGGTCTTTACTCGATTCCTGGAGTGATGTAGGGTTTAGGGTTTAGGGTTTAGGCTAGGGGCTTCAATAATTACCTATATTGTTTTGGGGTTCCTTATTTATGGTTCATATAGTAAAATCTAACCCCAAAGCCCTGTTCTACTTGTTAAGGCGGCTACATTACGTCCATTCGGTTTTGTGGTTGTCAGGGTTCAGGGCCCTCAGCCCTCAGCCCTTCAAGCTCTAAGCCCCAGGAACCCTGAGAGTAATCTTCCTAGATCCTTTGGAAAGGTACCCTGTTCCAACTTTCAAAAAGGAATCCTGTTCTGGCTCTCTCTAATTTCTCTTAAGGCCCCTAAACTCTAAACCCTAGGCCTTAAACCCGAAGCCCTAAACCCTAAATCCGAAGCCCTAAACCCTAAATTAAACCCTCTAAGCCCTGAGCCCTAAACCCTAAACCCTGTAAGCCCTAAACCCTATAAACCTTAAGTCCTGAGCCTTAACTCCTAAGCCCTAAACCCAAAACCCGATAAGCCCTGAATCCTAAACCCTGTAAACCCCATAAGCCCTAAACCCTAAACCCATAAACCATCCTAAACCCACAAACCATCCTAAACCCTATAAACCATCCTAAGCCCTAAACCCTA
>CAJNDV010032163.1:7968-17992 GCA_905221635.1 Symbiodinium sp. CCMP2456 | reverse complement strand
GAGTTTGGGGTTTTGGGAGATATAGAGTTTTGGAGATTTCGAGTTTGGGGATTATGGGGTTTGGGGCTTCGGGGTTTGGGGATGATCGGGTTTCGGGATGAACGCTTCAGGGTTTTGGGATGTTTTGCGGATTGCGGGGTTTGGGGATCGTAGGGTTTCGGGATGAAGGGTTTGTGTATTCCGGGTTTGAAGGGGGTTGTAGGATTTCAGGATCAAGGGTTTGGGTATTCCGGGTTTGGGGATTATAGGGTTTCGGGAGTTCGTAGGGTTTGCGGCTTAGGGTTTAGGGTTTAAGGTTTTGTAGAGAAGTATGCACCATTTTACCGGTACTGATAGTAGGAGCAGTAGTGCCGGCATTACCGGCAGTAGCAGTTCAAACAGGCATTGTTCCCTAACCCTTACACCTAAGTACGAGTGGGAAAAAACAGTAAGAGTTCAGGCCTCCACTAAAGCAGCAAAATCAGTAATTCAGTCATATCGGCCGCCACGTAGGCCCCAGTGTCCTCATTCCTGGCTTGACATTTATACTAAAGGATTATTGACTATGTCTCAGACCATGTAGATCTTGTGTTTATGATCTAAGGTGTGTTCGTGTTGTGAGAGGAGCACTGGGCTTGGCAGTATGGTTGCAGGTGAGGTACTGGCGTATACCGTATGACTAAACCTTCTACTGGACTGGATGCAAAGCCTTGTAGGTTCACCCATCAACCTTTCAGTACCCCAGGCAAAACCTTTCCACATGATTCAAGAGTCTTTGCTGGCCGGAGACTTCATGTTTTCACACCGGCTGCGCCCGATACACCTCACCTGGATCGTTCGAGTTGTGAGAGTGTAAGCCTTAAACAGTAGAACCATAAACCCACAACCAACTGAGCCCTGAACGTTGAGTCTCCTTTAGCATCCTACGAAGCCCTATACAAACTTCCAAAACACAGCATCTAAACGCTTGAAAATCCTAGCTCTACCCTAAACCCTAAACCCCAAACCCTAAACCACAATCTAGACAGGTGCTGGTGTCCAGGACTGGGGAAGACCACTCCGAGATTTCAGCTCGGAGCTTGTTGCACTGCAGGGCTTTCCCAGCTTGGAGTTTAAATGTCGGATCTCCGCTATAGGTTTTAGCATTTAGGGTTGAGCGTCGAGCACTGCGGATTTAAGGTCGAGGGTTTTGATTCTGATTGCAGGCTTTAGGCAGCTTCAGATTCTGACCTCTTCGATCTTTGCAGGTGTTTTCTGGTATGCCTGACACAACTCTGAGTGGTGCCTGAAGTTAAGGGCTTGCTACTGTTTGGAGGCTAGCCATGACCCGGGTTTGGGGGTTACCTATAGTCTCCATTGCAGTTCCTTGTCGGGTTTGACCACTTTTATATCCAGGATCCTATAAGGTAACCTCGAGAAGGAACTACAATGGAGACGACAGGCTTTGATTCGTATGCCCATTGTTTTGCATGTTAACTCCGAGTGCCACAGCCGGGCCTCAGCGTCCCTGCGAGAATGACGTGCCCAAGCCTCCGGTGTGATTTGGGGTTTCCAGCGCTGCGTCAGTTTACTTCGGAAATGTACTCCAAAATCCACTCGACTCTAAGGCTGACATGCGAAATGCTCGTAGCCACTGCTGAGGTGAACCGGCTGACCCGTGACCATAGGCCCTTTCCTGATTGATGTTCGCATCATTTCAGACTTGAGTTTTCGTTGCTGGCTCCTTTGTTGTTTGTTTTGGAGGTTTGGATTTATTTGTTCTGCCCATTGCTGCTGCAAGCAAGTTCATGGCACATTTGAGCAACACTTTTGGAGAACGTCGACGGGTGCTTCACAGGGTCTTTATGCATTGCACTTGTTGTACATGGTACAACATGTTCCAAGCAGTCGCCCTCAGCCTGTGGCCCCTGAACCCTAACCCTGTCTCATGTAAGGGCTTCTTCATGATCTTAACCTTAACCCCCGGACTTGCAAATGTCATGTTCCGAGCGGCAAAAATCTCATTAAAAAGCTTAAGAGATGCAAGCCTTGGCCTGAAACCTAAACCGGAGATGGGTTAATGGGAACATAGGGTCCCTTTGGGGGCCTTAAAAAGGGACCCTAATTTAGAGAACTACCCTAATGGTTTTTGCTGGGTTGTGGTCGTTTTTACATGGGTACCCTAAGCCCTAAACCCTAAACCCCAAACCCTAAACCCTAAACCCTGCTTTAAGGGTCCCCATACTGCATGACGGGACTACCCATAGGCCCCAAAGTAGTTCCTTTTTGGGATTACCTAGTGGGATCCGAAATACAAACCACAAAAGGCACTACTTTGGGGCCTAGGGGTATGTACAGAAATCGAGGCAGGAGCTTGCAAGTAAAAAATCCTGGACCGCAAGTCTGTTGCTCTTACCTGTCCCAAACCCCCAGGTACCTACTATATAGGGTACTAGAGCCCCTAGGGCCCTATATAGTAGGTACCTGGGGGGTTAGGGTGTATCCCCAAACCCTACAAAAAATAGGTCATGACCCCTAAGTAAGAGGGTCTTTTTCCCTGAAACGATAGGTTTTTGGATCGCCAGGTAATGGATGTTGCAGTCTGTATGAAATGCCTTGTCTTTTGGGCACTGCGGCTTTGGTCAGTTGTCTGTCGTCTGGGTTGTTGGTGGTCACTTCAGAGCAGCTGGACTTGTGCCACTATAGGTAGTATTATTAGGGGTACCCCTGAAAGGGCACCCCTTCTGAACCCTACTTTTGGCCCTCTTAAAAGGGACCTTATTGAGAGGGTCTATATCCCCAAGGGTCCCCCTAATCCTAGCTCCCACACTACAGTAGCTGACTGCGAGCCCTCGTCTGGCGCTGGCATGTCCAAGTTGCGAGAGCTTAAAAACCCTTAGCCCTACATCCTAAACCTTGATACAGTAAACCCTAAACCCTAAACTCCTAAACCCCTAAACCCCTACACCCTAAACTACAACCTAAAGCCTCGCACCTTAAAAGCAAAGCCTACGTCATGAAGCCTCCGCAGGCCAGATGACCTGTCCGAGGCTGAGCGCATCGCGGCAGAAGGCTTCAACGCAATCCTGCTTAAAGGTATAGGGTTTAGGGTTCAGGGTTTAGGGTTTAGGGCTTAGTAAGGACTTTCCGAAAAGAAGGGGTACCTTATTTTGGGGGTCCTTATAATAAGGATCCTATTATTTAGGGTACTGTATTAGGGTCCCCTATTTTCAGAAACCCCCACTTGAAGGATCAAGGGGCTTAGTAAGTAGAGAACCCAATACCCCTTAATTAAGGAATATACCTTAAATTATGGGGGCCTTAATATTATGGTTTAAGGTATATTCCTTAATTAAGAGGTATTGGGTTCTTTGGGTAAGCAGGGTTATAACACAGGTAACTATACTTATAACCCCAAGTAGGGGACTTATAACCATACTTACTGAGTCCCATGATCCTCCAAGTAGAGTCAGGGTGTAGGGTCTCCGGGTTTCTGGCTTGGGGTTCTTGTATTCCAAAGTCCTGGTTAAGCCTTTTTGGTTCAGGTTTTGTTGCATGGTCCGGCACTGAAGGGCGTTTAGGGTTTCATTGTCAATTGATAGGTTTGTTAAATCGGGCCAGGGTACATAATGCATGGGCATGAACCGCTTTTGGGTTCGTTTCGCTGAAGGATGTTTCAAGGTCATGTAATGGTCGCAAAACGGTTACCCCATAGTGAAGGCTCCTTTGCAAAGGAGAGTATAAGTGTCTGCAAGAAGCTTCGGGTTGTTGTCACTTCAATTTTCAGGGCTGTCGAAGTGTCGATTTCGGGTCGGCCGGGAGGGAGCTTGTTCCACCGTTGTGATGGCCAGGGAGTCGTTCTAGAAATGCAATGAAGCTCCTACTATCTATATGGGAGTTTCCGAAAATCAGGTGTACCTTAGTTTGAGGTCCTTATAATAAGGATCCTACTATTTAGGGTACTATATCAGGGTCCCTATTTTCGGAAACACCCATATTGTTGTAGACCACAGCGTGCCGGACCAAAAATGCTTGTAGGAGTACAGGGCCAGGCTTTCGATTCTAGACAATGAAGGTTTGTGAGGCAGGGGCTGAAAGTCAGGAGTGGAAGGTTTGCCGTGGCCTCAGTTGCTTAATTGTTTCAGGCTTCTGAGACCCCTCAGCGGCCCCTCAGCCCGTGAACCTCAAACCCCTGGACCCCGCCGGCTTGTCCCAGTTGCGGGTGTTGAAACCCAAAGACGCTGGAAAAGCATGTGTATTGGGATTTTTGTTCTTTGTCTTTCAAGGCCTAAGCTTTCCAGATTTGCGCCTTAAGGTCAAGTAGAGTCAAAAAAACCTTCCTCGTATATAGTTTGATTCAAGGGATATCGGGATGGTAGGTTTTAGCTCCCGAGGACCCCTTTCGGTTGCAGATTTCAGGGTTTAGTGGATGGAGGGCATGTCCTCGGTGTATTAACCGAGAATTTACATCGGACACCCCAAAGAGCAGTCCCTAAACCTGAACCAAGAAAATACTCAAGCCCTACTAGGCCCCCAAACCATAAGCTTCTTCTGACTCCTCTTCGGATGGCAGGCGGCGAGGTGCGACGATTACGGCCCGGCGCAGGGACCTCGCGCATCTTTGCACCAGGCCATCGTTCAAGACTTCTGATAGTTGTAACAAAAGGTTCAAACACAACAAGGACGATAATAGTAATAATTGTGAGAACATGAGAACAGTTATTATTTTTGTCAGTAGCACTAATCATAGTTGTGTGAGTTGCCTCTATTTCTCTAAGCATTTAACCATCTACCCATCTATCTATCTATCTATCGATCTATCTCTCTACCTATCTATCTATCTAGCTATCCATCTATCCATCTATCTATCTATCTATCTATCCATCTATCTATCCATCTATTTATCTATCTATCTATCTATCTATCTATCTATCTATCTATCTATTCGACATTCTATTAGCATATGTAAACATAGACAGAGATAAAAATACTTAGATCGGTGATGCTGTATGTGAATGTGTGTATGTATGTTTTTGTTTGTTGGTTGGTTTGATTTTGTTTGTTTTGCGGTGTTTCGGTTCAGCTTGTTTGATTTGGTTGGTTGACTGTTTGTATGTCATATCGAAGTATGAGCAATTACGAATTACATCCTTTTCCACTCTTTATTACACACATACCATACTCTGAAATTTCCCTTCCCAACAAATCAAGTTGAATACGCGTTGGATACTGCACCCCCCACCGAGCAACACTTTGGCAATATGGACAAGATAGTTATACGTGTGTCCCTTAGTAATACATTGATTGTCGACTTTTCGTCAGATTGTGTGCGTAGTGCTGCGGGAGGCTGCCAGTGGCCCGCAATGGCTTTGAGCCGTTCCCTTGGGGCTTCTGTGGCTGCGACCTGTGGCGTCAGCGCTGAGCCCGAGGCCATTCGCTTTTCGTTAGGAGTGTTTAATATAGGGACCTCAACAAAAGCCTATGTTATTTTGGGGGTTCCTCATTATAAATATACTATAACGGATCCCAAAACCCTATTCTAATTATTAAGGCCCCTGTATTAGGTTTGTCTCCGGGTTAAGATTTTTTCGCGGGTCAATCTAAGGTTGACAAGCCCTCCAGACAGGCTTATAGTCACTGTGCCTGAGCTAGGAGAATGTTCGTCCATCTCTTTAAGGAAATAGTGAGTTTTTCAGACCCCAGACTTATGTCATCTCAGAGCTGCCACTTGGGACGTGCCCGAATCAAAGGGCCACCAAAGTTATGCCAGAGAGAGCTTTCGGAAGGAAGACGGGATAGCAACAAAGGGAGAGACCATGACAAAGGATCTGATTAGCAAGAATAGCAACAGCTTTCCAGTCCAGAACAGGTTTCGAAGTGCCTCCAGAAGAAAACCAAAAGCTCCCTCCCTTCCGCCCCAAAACCTAAAAACTTATCTTGGGCTGATCGAGCTTGAATGCCTGGATAGACTGACGGCGAGTGCCGGAATCCTATCCTGTCCTCCCTGCCCTTTGCGAAGATAACACCATGCACCCTTCTAAACCCTGAAACCGACCCTAAGCCCTAAACTTCTGAAAGTCCTAAACTCTGGACCGACGAGCAACAAACCCTTAAACCGACCCTAAGCCCTGAACTTCTGAAAGTCCTAAACTCTGGACCGGCGCGCACAAACCCTTCCCTTAAACCGACCCTAAGCCCTGAACTTCTGAAAGTCTCATACCCTGCTTCTGAAAGTCCTGAACTCTGGACGGACGAGCAACATACCCTTAAACCGACCCTAGGCCCTGAACTTCTGAAAGTCTTAAACTCTGGACCGGCGAGCACAAGCCCTGAAACTGACCCTAAGCCCTGTGAACTTCGGAAAGTCTTGAACTGTCCTAAGTCGGTTTAGGGTTTAGGGTTTAGGGTTGAACACAAAAAGAGCCAACCGGCAGCCAGGTCGCATCGGTTCGCATCGCACGGGGCTCCGACGAGATGCTACTTAGATAGCCCATGGCAGACCAGGGTTTAGGGTTTAAGGACTTTGGGTTTATGTAGGGATTTAGGACTTAGGGTTTAGGGATTTAATTTAAGGATTTAGGGTTTAGGGTTTAAGGATTTAGGGTTTAGGCTTTAAGGATTTAGGGCTTTGGGTTTTAGGGAATTTTTTTTGGTTTAGGTTGCTTGGTTCAGGGTTGAGGGGTCTAAGTTTTTTTGGTCCGGGTCATGGAAGAACAGAGGCTCATCCTCGGTACTGACGGACTCTTCGAGTTCTGCAGCACGAAGGAGGTTGCCACGCGATTATGCCGGAAGCCCGGGTGCTCATAAGCAGCCTGATACTTTGCAGCTGCAATCATATGCGGCGCATTTGATGTATCTCGGTTACCGTGGTTGAAATCATGACTATTACTACTACTGCTGCTTTTTGGCAAGGGGCAATGCGTGTTTTCTCTTTTGGCCAGCAATCTCATTTCTGGGTGTCGCTGAATTGCAGAAGGGTGCACAGATCTGTGGAGAAGCCTTTGCCGTAAATTTCGCTACGAGGCGATCGGATCCAGGTTTCCAGGCTCAACGTGTTGGGATTTGAGCTGTAGGACTCCCTCCACCAATGTTCGCAAGAGCTTCCTTGTCCTAGTTTTACCGCGACGGCGGGTAGAGGCATCGTGCCAATGATGACTGGGACGGCTTACTGCATCATGGCCACATGCTGGAGGTTCTGACAACGTTCCTGCAGCGGTTGCCTACAAGTCAATCCTCCCACAAGGCCTAAGTTCAATCTTCATGCCGTTGCCCTAAACCATAAACCCTATACCCTAAACCATAAACCGTGATACCGAAGCTCTGAAGGCAGCGGCGGAGTCTCCGACGAGGTTCTCGAGGACATGCATGCTTGTGGTTTCGCAGGGTTTAGGGTTTAGACTTGACTCATGCAAAGAGACGCAGAAAACTGGGTAGGCATAGTTCATGCATTCCTGATGACAGCAAGATGGTTTTGCGAAGCCTTCACATCCGATTCTAAGCCCTAGCCTAAGAATGGCAGTGCTAACTTACACCCCAAATCCCAAAACCGCCTTAGGGTTTAGGGTTTAGGGTTTACGGAGTGCCTCCGTGGGCGTATCGGGAGCTGGATGATGATGAGTTGGATGACTTCCTCAAGACGACGGAGGCCAATATAACCGCGAAGGATGAGTCGCGAGGACGAGGCCGTCACCCAACCAGGAGGACAAACAGAGCAAGCCGATCGCCCTGGGGGAGGTCGCCAACCCCGCCTCCGACGAGATGCGAAGCCGAAGCAGGCTGTCGGCGCCGCTCCGCGTCAGCCCCGGCTCGTCTTCGCGTCCCGACGCTGGATGCGGTGCTGGCCTCGGCGGAGGAAGCAGTTCGTGAAACGCATTGTGTTGGGCCATGGCTTCCGGGAGCAGGAGGGGGCTGCACGTGGCTTCTACCACGGATTCTCCAGTGCAGCTGGCAGCAGCTCCGGCTGCAGAGCAGTTGAGAATTGCGGCTGTTGCCAGCTCCTAAGCATTGTGGTCAGACTGTCGTCAGACATGAGGTGAGCATTTTGGCTTTAGGTGCAAGTGGGTCATCAAAGGTGAGTACTTGAGAAAGCCCTTCCAGCATTATCTTGGTGCCACTAGCCTCTCTGACTGGGTGCTGCAGTCTGCCCGCCTGGCAACGCAAGCAGGGTGGGCTGTCATGGCAGCCCCCACCAAGGCTGCGGACTGGACTTGCCCCCGTGTGGCGCTGACCATGCTTAGCCGATACATCTTCAGCAAATGGAGTTGGTATGGGGCCATGCTTGAACCACTTACCTTTGTCACTGAAGCTGTAGAAACCATGCAAACGACAATGCTGTGTTTGGTTCTCAAGCTGTGTGTTCGGCAAACTCAAGCGAGAGCAAGCTGTCTGCTTGCACAGACATCGTCGACGTGTTTGCATGCAGATCCTCAGGCTAAGTCCGCACAAACAGTGGATGTATATTGTCATGAAAAGGAAATGGACGTACTTGGGTCATGTATTGCGACGTGACGAAGCTTCCCTTGAGAGAGCCGCCTTTGCTGCAAGCCAGCCGAGCATGCACAAACAGGCTGTTCCTGCACCATGGTTCTCCATGATGTCCTTTGCAGCTGATGCTATCCAGCAGCAAGGTTTGCTAGGTCACACTCCTAGTGGCGCTGCGTTGGCCGCACTTGCTGCTGACAAGAACGCTTTGGGCAGCTTTCGTGACGTACATGAGTCCCTGCCTCTGGACCTCCTGGCAGCAGGGCTTTCAGGTCTCCGAACAGACGCCGTGGTTGCTTCATCTGGTCTTGCTGCTCTGTCAAGGTAGACCGTGGCTAGTGCGGCTTTTCGCGAGATAGGCCCTGTTGCCATCGGGGCTGAGGATCTCTTGCAGTCAATCAGATATGCAGTCATGTCCAAGCCGGTCGTGTCTCTAGATGTTTTGGTTGACGAAAGCTGGGTTGGAGTTTTTTTGCGTACCATGCCGTCGCTTACGAAGCAGCTGTGGGCTGACTATGACATCGCGTGCTCGTGGTCCCAGTTTCCAAGTGGGTGGCTCTGTAAGTACACTCGTTTTGCAGGCCTTGATTGAGCAGGGATGAAGCTGTTCATGTAGTGTTCCTTTCCCGCTGTGCTGGTGCCTCGGCAGAGTCCTTGGTCCTGCGCCCAGTGGGGCGCTGGCATTCATCAAGTCTAGATGTAAAAAGGGCCCAAAATCGATGCGCTTAGCCGGTACTCCTGATGTCCAAGTAGCAAGCTTAGACCCTGGAAGCCATGCCTGCCTGGTGCACGTTTACTTTGGGTTCTAAACCCCAAACCCTGAACCCTAAAAACCCCAAAAGCCCTAAACCCTATAAGCCTTGAAGCGCTTGTAAGCTTGAAGCTTGAGTCGGTGTTAATGCCTTTGTGAGAGTGGTGATACGTGCCATTCTCAGTGCCAATGTGCACATCGTCGTGTACCAGGAACCTCGCCCAGACATGTTCGAAAGTGAGTGCTGAAACCCTAAAAGCCTTAAACCTTAAACCCTAAACCCTAAAACTCTAAACCTTAAGCCCTATAAACCCTCTCTTCCCTGTAGCGTGGGAGTCGAAACCGATGCTTCGCTTGCAGGAGGTGTGCTCCATCGCGAGAAGACGCTGGGCCCGTAGCTCTGGCCTTGGCATTCCGGGATTTTTTTTGGGGGGGTCCTGTATAATATAGAAAAAGGTTTCGGTGATGTTTTAAGGTTTATAGAGGCAGAACATGGCGATTGAGTGGTTGTATATAGTTGGTTGTTATTCTTATTTCTATTATTACTACCCCTCCTTAGTCACCTTAGTCCCTTTACATTGCATGTCACCCTCCCCAACACCCTAAGCGTCCTGCAGCCTTCAGGGATTTGGTTTTCAAGGCCTTGCGGGTTTCGGACTTGGGTTGCAGGGGCCCTAAACCCCAAGCCCTAAACGGATCAGAAAAGGGAAGGCCAAAAGCAATACCAAAAAAAACAACGGAACCTGAACCCTACTCCGTCGGAGGCAAAAAACCCCATTTGTTGTGGGCAGTTGGGGCTTTGGCATGAAGCAGCTACTGCTACTGCTACTGCTA
>CAJNDV010032162.1:12707-25941 GCA_905221635.1 Symbiodinium sp. CCMP2456 | reverse complement strand
TTTAGGGTTTAGGGTTTATACTAGAACAGAGTCTGGGCTCCTGTGTAGTATCATAAACTCTAAAAAAGAGCCCTCAGGAATGACATTGGCAATTATTTAATCTCCTACATTGCTTGCAGTCACTGTGAGCAGCTAGAGTAAACACACTTCCATGCTGATGGAGTTCGCGCGTTATCACGTGTATGTCATTCAAAGTGTTCTTCGTGAGATCAGCGACTACGTACATCATTTGCTCTTCTTTATTTTGTCATGTACCTCCTACTGTACCGTCCCTGACCAAACTGAGAACATTTGGCCTTGTAAGCCCTAGGAACAGAGTCCCACCTCACTTCTCCTTGATACCAGAATTCCTTCCTTCCGTCCGCAAAGCTGGGCTAGATGACACTAGCCCGTCGTTATGAGGACGCCCTAACAGGGAGAATAGCAGCCTCATTTGTCAAGGTCTGCCAAGCTCATTTTAGGGACCTCATCTTTTTTTAAGTCCCCACCCCAACCCTAAACACCCTACACCCTAAACCCTGACACGTGTTCATAGCTCTCTGCCCATCGTGCTCATCTGGTCCATGTAGCGCTGCACCTCTTTGAATTCAGCCAGGTTTCGGGTTGGGTTTAGGGTTTAGGGTTTAGGGTTTAGGGTTTAGGGTTTAGGGTTTAGGGTTTTAGGGTTCAGGATTTGGGGTGCAGGATCCAGAATTTCGGGGGCTTAGGGGTTTCGGTTTAGGTTGTGGGGCCTCAAGGCTTTAACTTTTAGTATAGTGCTTTAGGAATTCACTCTTTACGCCTTCATCGCGCTCCAAACTTGACCTAACCCCTACAGTTACCCCTGAACCCAACACCCGAACTACCCGCGCCTCTGCCCATTCTGCGACGGAAGCGTCATCGGACAGAAGATTGCGTTTTCGTGCGAAGGCGACCCATGGAAGCCTGGTCGCTAGGAAACTACAGCGTAACATAGCATAATATGACATGGCACAATACTCTCTCCCCCCCTCTCTCTCTCTATATCTCTCTCTCTCTCTCTCTCTCTCTCTCTCTCCGTGTGTATATATATATATAGAGAGAGAGAGGGAGAAACTTATACATAACATTTCTCTATGTGTAGAAAGAAAGAGAATCGCAAACAGCGTGCACTATCATGAAGGGCCTAGGGTTTACGTTAAGGCTCATGGACCCCCATATGAACGCCCAAACCTTAGCCCCCAAAGCCCAAACCATCCCCTAGAAAGCCCATAACAGCAATAAGAGCCTCAGGGTAGGGTTCCAGAGTGTGCAGGACCCTAAACCCTAAACCCTAAACCCTAAAGGAGCACTTATCGGCCTTTGGGCTTGGGGCGCTTTTCTTCGACCTGCTCAGGTCGCCTTTAATTGTTTATCGACTCGGGCATCCCATTACTCCAAGACCCTGCGCAAGCCCCGTGGTGAACGGTTTAGGGTTTAGGGTTTAGGGTTCAGGGTTTAGGGTTTAGGGTTTGCGGTTGTTCATGATATCGGGGTCGAAACCGGTTATCACCTTGGCATGTTGACTAAGTTTGTGAGACGAGCTGGGTACCTTCGTTTGCAGACTAGCACGGCACAACACCCGCTAAACTTTTCTTTCTAAACCTAGCGCTCCTCCAGCACTGCTGCGACTGCAACGGCTACTGTTACTGATAATTACTCTTTCACAATTGCTGCTACTACTACTACTACCACCACCACCACTACCACCACCACTACCACTACCACTACCACTACCACTACCACTACCACTACCACTACCACTAACACTAACACTACCACTACCACTACCACCACCACCACCACCATCACCACCACCACCACCACCACCACCACCACCACCACCACCACCGCCACCGCCACCGCGACCGCGACTGCGACCGCGACCGCGACCGCGACCGCGACCGCGACCACGACCACGACCACGACCACGACCACGACCACGACCACCACTACTACTCCTTCTCCTGCTTCAGCTGCTGCTACTACTACTGCTACCACTGCCACTACTGACACGACTGCTACTACTGCTACAACCGCTGCTGCTAGAAGTATTTCCATTTCCACAACAAATCAACACCAGCATCTGGTAGCATCATTGTTCTAGCAGTGCTGCTACCGTACTACTATTGCTTGCACAAGGGTAATACAAAATGCTGCAACTTCCACGAAACGTGCAAAAGCCATGTGTTGCTAATACGAGTACAGTACTGCAGCACCACCCATCCCATTTCCTGCTGTAGTACTAGCGGTCTTTGCTTGCGCGGCTGCCGCCAATGCTTTGGCCACGGGGGGCGCAACACGAAGCCAGGTGCAACAAGAGGTCAGTGAGCAGTTGAAGATGAAGGACTAAGCAGATCTAAACCCTAACCCCAAAACCAAGCGCTACACCCCTAAATCCTGAACCCTAAACCCCTAAATCCCATC
Organism: Symbiodinium sp. CCMP2456; assembly: GCA_905221635.1. Lineage (NCBI taxonomy): Eukaryota > Dinophyceae > Suessiales > Symbiodiniaceae > Symbiodinium > Symbiodinium sp. CCMP2456. Next base: position 23,517 of record CAJNDV010032162.1, on the reverse strand, counting down.
TCGCCCGGATCGTCCGCAGCCCTAAACCCTAAACCGTTTAGGGTTTACGGTTTAAGGTTTAGGGTAAGCCCTAAAGCCCCTAAACCTTTGCGAGCGAAGTGGCTGCTCCGGATCAGTCTGGGTGATCCTGCCCGAGGCAGCCTCTTCCCTGAGCATCAGTGGTTTAGGGTTTAGGGTAAAGGGGTCTCTGTGTGTTTTTTTAAAGCGTTTCTATACGGTTTTGTAAGGGTTCTATATTGGGTGGTTCGCCAACTGCGGGTCCCGTTTTAGGTCCCCAATATACTACGGCAACCTTTTAAAAAAAGGACCCTAAAACAGACCCTAATTTAGAGAACTGCCCCAGTCCGGATTTCCAGCAACCTACGAAGAAAACGGGCTCCCTTTTTCGTATTGGGTTTAAAGGTTTATAGGTTTCGAAGGCTTGGCCGACCTTGTCTACTTCGAGGATCGGATGTAGTAAGTAAGGTTATAAAGTGCCTTAATTGGGGTGATGAGTAATTATAAGTATACTTACTTGATCTATAATCCTAAACCCCTAAACCCTAAACCCCATATTCGTAGCTACCAAGTCCCGTGGATCCTTTAAGTAGGGGGTCCTTCTAGCACGGAAGGGGCCATCCTGGCTTTTTGCTTGCCCCCCATGTAGACATCCTTCGATGCTTGGGTTTAGAGGGGTGAAGGGTTAGGGTCTAGGGTTTAGGGTTTTAGGGCCCGAAACCCTAAACCCCTGAACCCGAAACACCAAACCCCGAAACCCTAAACCCCAAACCCCTAAACCCTAAACCCCTAAACCCTAAACCCCGAAACCCTAAACCCTAAACCCAATGGTTCACAGCCTACCATGGGGGACTCTCAGTTTCTGAAACTTCCGTGTCGACTTAAGATTTAGGCCTGACCCGAAGCTAAACCACAGCCCCTAAGATTCAAGGTTTAGTGCTTGGGGTTTTAGGGTTTAGGGGTTAGGGTTTAGGGCCTTAGGCTTCTAGGGTTTAGGGCTTTAGGGTTTACGGTTTAGGGCCCTAGAATTTCAACTTTAAGCAACACAACCTCAAAGCCCAACCCCCCCGGGCCTTACATCCTAAACAGCCCTGAATTCTGAACGTCCTAACACAAAACAGTCAGGAGGTGCCGGCTACTCGGCATACAGGAACACGGAGACTTCTTGAATGTGACTTCGTTAGATTAAAGTGAAGCTCCCTGGCTTCACTTAGGCCAGACCTGGGTTGATGCTGAGGTTTGAAACAACGCAACCGTCTGAAACAAAAATACATCCTGAACCCTAAATAAACCTGAACTTCAGACGTAAACCCTCTCGCACTCGGTGGTTGTCCATAAGCAGATTCTTCGACGGCAAGGCCCTGGAACCTAGCTGGACCTAGCTGAGGTTTCAAGGATGCCTTCGGATCTGAAAAGGCCGACGTCTCAACCGCAAAACCTAGACCCCAAGCCCTGAAAGGCTGATGGGGTCTATGGGGGCAGGTTAGTTCAGTAGGAATGCTATTCCTCCGGTTGCCCGCAGACATGTGCCAAACGGGCTTTCAGGCTTGAAGACGCATGCGAAAAAGCACCACTGCACCCAAATTTGCGCGCTGGTTATGCACGTGTATATGACCTAGGGTTAGCCATGTCCCAATCCCAAGCACAAGCGATACATGGGATTTCCGAAAACAGGGGACCCTCATATAGTACCCTAAGTAGTCGGATCCTTATTTTTAGGAGCCCCAAATTAGGTACCCTTGATTTTCGGAAACTCCCACATGGAGCGGACACCACAGCCAGATACAAGGCGACCCTAAACCCTAAACCCTACAGGCGAAGGGCTCTAATGTAGGGGCCTTAATAATTAGAATAGGTTTTTGGTGTATTTTGTACTATGATTATAATTTTGGGGTAAAAATACTATAATTCTAATAAGAAGGAGCCCCCAAATAGTATAGGTAATTATTAGGCCCCTGGATTAAACAGAGATCCAGGCACGGTCGGAAAGATTCCTTTGGCCAAATCATCGCTCGCGCTTGAGTTGTCAACCAGCAGATGCGGGTGCATGTGGCCTGAGAAGTGCAGAGCAAGACTCCCCTACCCAAGGGCTCCTAGGTAGCTCCTTTTTGGATAGTATACTATAATTCCTTACCAAAAATGCCAGAACAGACCCAAAAAGGAACTACATTGGAGCCCCTGGGTAAACCCGAAACCCTCATAGCCCTAAGCCCTAGATGCGGGGTTTAGATTGCGGGCTTCAGAGCTGTCAGTTCCAAGATATGTAGATCGGGAATTCAGGATTCCTCATTAAGCAACCGGCCGAAGTCAGGCCTTCTAACTTACCTCCGGCGCGTGCTGCCTAAACCCTTAGTTCAGGGTTTCGGGGTTTGGGGTTTAGGGTTAAGGGTTCTTAAACTCTAAACCCTAACCCTGAACCCCAAAGACCTACGGTAACCCTCGTTTTGGAACAGCCTCGATGCGAAAATGAGCGAACGTTGGACCTCGAACCAATTCAGGCCCCGGAGCGACGGGCTACAAGAGCCAGGGTTTAGGGTTTAGGGATCACTGAGGGTACTTTATTAGGGTCCCCTATTTTCGGAAACTCCCAGGTCGAGGGGAGGGAGTGGGTCAGTTGAGGCTTTGGGGGTTTAGGGGTTTAGGGGGTTAGGGCCGTTCAGGAAAAGTGCTTCAATTCAAGGAAACTAGGGTTTAGGGTCTAGGGTTTAGGGTTTAGAGTTTTAAGGACTCGTTTTCCGAAACCCTCAGGTGGGGAGTTTAGGGTATATAGGGCTTCTATAAGGCTTCCATAAGGTATATAGACCTTCTAGAAGGTACCCACCTGAACATGTCCTGGATTCAAGCATTGTTCCTCCCCGCCGAGGCAATGCACGTCACGAATTCTCATTGTCATACACCCTTCTGGTCTCACATGTTCGCAACGTAGGAGTCGGAATGATACATTTGTATCAATACTCCCCAAAAACCCCGTTCCAAGAATTCAGGCCCCCGGTGTGAAAGCGTTCAACCCTAACCTAGGGTTTAGGGTTTAGGGTTTAGGGTTTAGGGTTTAGGGTTTAGGGTTCCTAAACAATCAAGCCGGGCCCCAAACCTTGAACCCGGCATCTTAGCTCCTCAGTGCCCAAGTCTGCAGCAGCCTGTGCTGCCGCTGGCACCGTTTGAGGGTTTCGGAAAACTACGGGCACCTTATTGGTGGTCTGCGCATCAGGATCCTACCATTGAGGGTCTGTGCTATCCCGATTCTTGACGGCCTGGGAAGATGGGACAGGAATGTGAGCTGCGATGCAGGGGTTGCACCGCACCTCGAGTATTTGAAGATAGGAAACTTGCCCTTCTGTTTCAGCTTTGCTTGAAATCCTGGCCTTTTGCGACGCTCAGGATTGAGCCACCTCACAATACTCAATACTCAAGCTTTGGAAATCACCACATGGCAGCCATCTACTTCAAGACAGGTTGCACAGAGCGCAGAATGCGGTGTGAAAGACATCCTTGGCTGGCCAAGATCCCACAGGCCACAGTAGGCTGAAGCTCTGAACCATCAATCCCTCACTGTTGCAAAAGCCATAAGCCTAAAACCCTAAACACTTCAACCCTTCAGCTCCGCGACACCAAACAAAACTTATACGATCTGCGTACACAAACACAAACGCCCGGTTTAGGGTTTAGGGTTTAGGGTTTATAGGGTTTAGGGTTGACAAACGCAACTACGAACACAATTAGATTAAAACACCCAAAGTATCCGCGAATTGGTACCTCGACTCGAGCAGCAGGGCACTCAAACTTATCCGAAAGTACCACTTGTGCCAAAGCGTCCGGCAGCGAGAAGAAAGAACCGCTCCGCTCCCAATTGTATGGTAGCCAGATTCGAGATATATGCTATACGCCGCTGGAAGGTGGAGCCAAGATGCACCGGCATGATCAGAAGCTGCAGAGACTGTCTTTTGAAGAGACTGTCTTGAATTGAAATCTTATTGGGCAGCTCCCTCCCTAAACCCTAAACCCTAAACCCTAAACCGTGTCACTCCCTCCCTCCCTCCCTCCTTCGCTCCCGCCCTGTTCTGCACTCTCCCTCTCCCTCCCTCTCGGCCTCCCTCTTCTCCCTTCGCCCTCCCTCCCTCTCCCTCTCCCTCTCACACTCCCTCGCACTCTACGGGAGAAAGGATGGTTTCCAAATCACCTACGAACAGACATAACTTTCTTCATTTCAGCCGGTGCTGCTGCCTCCCACCACCCCGCATCCCTACGTCCTTAGAGACTAAGGGCTGACTGAGGGCTCAAGCAGCAGCAATCACACCACCCACCTTGAACTCTGAAGACTACCTATAGTCTCCATTGTAGTTGCCTTTTTTGGTTTAACCCATTATATATTAAGGATTTTATAAGGTATCCCGTAAAAGGAACTACAATGGAGACTATAGGTAAACCCAAAACCTCAAGTCCCGAACCTCCAACAAGCTACTTGGAGACACTGGAGAAGCTCTCATGCCCTCGCGACAGAAAGCCTACTTGGATAACCCCAACGGAACTGTGGTGTAGGTCTGCACTTGTCGCCGGCCCCGGTGCTTGAGCATTCTTTCGGTGGCCATGTGTAATTAATACCTAGTTGAAGCTAGGGTTTTGGGTTAAACCCTAAACCCTAAACCCTAGAGGTTAAAGCTCAGCTGTCACAACGGAAGAGCAAGCTTCAGCAATCGTGGCTTTTCGAACTTTTGGCCTGGGTTTTGCTTCGGAGAACCCTAGATAATAAGCCCTAAACCCCAAAACCCTAAAGGGTTCGGGGCTTAGGGTTTAGGGTCACCCCGACATTTAAATGAAAGCTGGAGAACAGCACAAAACAAACTTGCTTCGTGGCTTGGCCGCGGCGTAAATGCGGCTTTATGCAAGATCTTAAACGATTAGGGTTCAGGGCTTCGGGCTCAAGGTATAGGCTTAGACTTGTAGGGTTGAGTTTAAGGCTCTAAGGGTTTTGGGATTCGGGTGCAGGTGTTGCGGTTTGGGCCCCACAACGGTCCCTAAACCCCAAACCCTAATTAATCCTGAACCTTACTTCCACCGTAATCGTACACATGGACACTCTCGGGTGCTTTGCCGCTAACCCTAAACCCTAAACCCTAAACCCTAAACCCTAAACCCTAAATTTGCCCTTTGACTAGTGCCTCATGGAGCTTCACGCTAATATGCAATGTCCTTCGGAACCCTACAATTTCTTACGGGCTCTTTCAAGGCCCTACAAACCTTGGCGTACTTCTGAACCCCTCCTAAAAGTTAAACTTTTAGCCCAGATATTATAGTTCAAAAGGTTAAAGTCTAAAGAGCCAACCAGAAGAACGCTAAGAAACTATAAGTAACTAAGTATACATACACTGACTGTCGGTCTCGGGCGTAAATAAAGGTTTGCGTTTCAGGGCGGGGGACTTCCCAAAAACCCTAAACCCTAAACCCTAAACAACCCTTAACCCTAAGCCCTAAAACCCTAAAGCCCTAAACCCTAAACCCTAAACCTGTAGGGTGCAGGGAGACCTTAAACAACAGATCCCTAAAACCCTAAACCCTAAACCGCGTTGAACAACAACTTGGACCTGACGCAGACACTCTGCCGTCCCTATTGGGAGCCGCACTGTGAGCTGAAGTTGTGGTCCGGTGTGAGCCTTGCGCTGCATGGCTAGCGGGGCACAGACCAGAAACATAGCAACAGGATGCCATTCTTACTGGACCGGTTTGTATGCGAACTTTAACCGCATATTACACATGCACTGAGGTTTCGGTGTCTAGACGTAGTATGTTACCGTCTCCTCAACCAAATCTCAGACTCTTGCTGGTGGCGGCAGGCTTTTTGGAGGGAATGGGGGGTTGGGACTGAGGAAGCCTTCACTTATATAGTGGCTGAGTACCCCGGCCCAAAAAAGGTTAACCTTTTGAATTCTAGTAGGGCTCCATAAGCCCCCAAAAGGTTAAAGGTTACCTACTCAGCCCCTGAGTTCAGGTATTTTCTGAACTTGGTGGTTGTTATTACTGTTGCCCGAAGGCTCCATGTACCCATACAGTATATACTCAGGCCTTAAAGTCCCAATATAGGGGACTACCTTAAAGGCCTAAGTATGTACTATATGGGCACACGGAGCCTTAGGGGTTGTTTCTACGCTAAGGGATTTTGGGGTTTGGGGAGTTGCTGTTTGGTTGCGCGGATGGATTCTGGGATGCTTCCAGAACCAGCCGTTTGCTGAATCAGTTCGACGGCGGTTGACGACTACCACTAGTACTACGACTGCCTCAGCACTAGCACTACCACCATCACTACGGCTACCGCTACACACGCGAAGCATATCCCTCACCACACCCCTCACTACCGCTACTGAACCCCCAGCTCGAAAATCTGAGACTTACCCGAGGAGCCAAATGCTCGGCTTGCGGGGCTGGTTTTCGCTGTTTCGGGCTTTCGGGGTCCTTGTTTTAGGATTTAGGGCGTGCCACTGCTGCCAAAGCTGCCGCGGGTCTATCGGTGGAAAATTTGGGAAGACCCGCTGTGGCTCCTGTGCAAGGCGACAAGTTAGGAAGCCTGGGACGTATATCGGTTCTCCTCAAAATTTGCTTTCTGGGCTTCTTGTTCACCTAAACCCTAAGCTCCAAACCCAAAACCCTGTAGGATCAGCGACTCAATCTCGAAGCCTGCGCCCTCACACCTCTGGCGCCGAAGCCCGAATCTCGCATGTAGATGGTGATTGTAGGCTCCATTATAGTTCCATTTTGTGGTTTGTCTTTAGGATCCTATAAGGTAATCCGCAAAAGGAGCTGCAATGGAGCCTATGGGCAATGATAGCATAAACTACCAAACGCAACCTTCTTTGTAGGTTCGTAGTATAAGGGGTTAGGGTTTAGGGTTTAGGGTTCAAGCCCTATATAATATGGAAATCTTAAGTGGGACCCGACAAAAAAGTAGGTGTTGCTAGGTTAAGGTAGTAGTTAGAGGCGCTCCTTTATCAACGCCCAGGCCCGAATCTCCGAAAAGCTCAACCAGAGAACCCTTTTGAAGAAGAATCAAAATGCAGAGGCCCTCGTAAAAAACGGAGAGATCCACATGCGTAGTATAGGGGCCTTAATAATTAGAATAGGCTTTTGAGGTATACCATACTATGATTATAACAAGGAACCACCAACATAGTATAGGTAATTATTCAGGCCCCTATTTTAATTCCCTAAATCAGAGCGCTCTTGGGCCCCCCAAAAAAGTACGGCACCCTTTTCAAAAGGACCCTAAAAGGGACCCGAATTTAGAAAACGACCCTTCTGCAAGACTTGGGGCTCCAAGGTTGCAGCTGAGCAAGAAAACCTGGAGCCCTACTTGGAAACTTCTGGGTAAACCCTAAACCCCTACCTGTAGTTCCTTTTTTTGGCTAAGCCAATCTTATATTGAGGATCCTATACCAAAGAAGGAACTACAATCAAGACCATAGGTAGACCCTTAGAACACTGAACACCTAATTAGGGCTTTGGGGTTGGATTATTGGACAAAGAAGCAATTTCTTCGGTCGTAGGAGGTGTCATTGAAGCAAGTTCAAGGCATTAAACTTTAGGGTTTTCGGGCTTTGGGGTTTAAGGTTTTGGACTATATAGGCGTTACAGTCGAGTCTAGAGGCTGTCAAGGCTTAGGTTTTCTGTTGGGCTTAGGGCCCAGGGTTTTAAAGGGTTAAGAGTTTAGGGCACGTGAGCATCAAACGAGACATTGGACAAAGACCTAAACCCTACACCCGGACTCCCAAACCCAAAACCCTATACCCAAATTCCTAAACCCTAAACACTACACCCTAACTGCTAAACCCTAAGCCCTAAATTCCTAAACCCTAAGCCCTAGACCCAACACCCTAACTCCTGAACCCAAAACCGTTCAACTACTCGCAGAAGCCCGGAGCCTGAGTCCAAGACCGAAGCCCACCAGAACCCTACACTGAGAGGCCGAAGCCTGAACCCTCAATGTTAAAGGAATCTACCGGTGGGGAGTTCAGGGGTTTAGGGTTTCAGGTTTAGGGTTTAGGCTTTAGGGTTTGGGGTTTAAGGTTTAGGGTTTAGGGTTTAGGGTTTAGGGGTCTATAGGGCTTCTGTTAAAGGAATCTACCGGTGGGGAGTTTAGGGTATATAGGGCTTCGTGTTTAGAGGGTTTAGGGGTTTAGGGTTTAGGGTTTAGGATTTAGGAAACTACAGGTGGGGAGTTTAGGTTATAGGGCTTCTATGAGGCGTCCATAAGGTATATTAGCCTTCTATAAGGCTCCTATAACGGTAGCTACCCACCTGAAAATGTCCTAGACAGTACCACCCCCCAAACCCTTAAATCCTAAGCCCCCTTAAACCCGAAGCCCTGTGCCCTAAACCCAAAACCTAAACCCTAAGCCCCCTTAAACCCTAAACCCCCTTAAACCCGAAGCCCTAAATCACAGTTACCCCTAGCCCCGCAGACGAGCGCACGATTCATTCAAGGCTTATGGCTAGGGGTCAAGTTTGACTGTTTAGTTTAGGATTTAGGGTTTAGAGTTTAAGGTTTGGGTTAAAGGTTGGAGTTTGAGCTTTTGGGAGTCAACCGAGTCAAACGGGTTAAGCTCTGTCTTTTGGAGAGGGGGCACAGGGGTTTGAGACCATGCGCACTCTCCCACGCCGGCACATGGGTGCTTGCTTACAGGCTAAGACACAATGCCTGACTGTAGGAAGTTGATTCAGACACCCTAAACCCTAAACCCTAAACCCTAAACCCTAAACCCTAAACCCTAAATCCTAAACCCACTTTCTCGACCACATCACCGATAACCAGGAGTATATCCCTTTCCCGAGTTCAAAGACTCCCTTCTCGCGCCTTTACGCTTAGAGTTTCGAGCTCCGGGATCAAAGGTTAGAGTCTTAGGACTTAAGGTTTGGGGTTTAGGGGTTTAGGGGTCTATAGGGCTTAATGGTTAGAGTTTAATAGGCCTTCGACTCAGAAGTTTAGCTGCGGCTGATAGGCTTGCTGCTTAAGGCTTAGGGAGTCCCGACCGCCAGAGCTGCGTCCTTGCGGTAAACTTTGCGGAAGTCCACTTCCTCAAACCACTTGTGCTCCTGTGATAAGGTTGCGCAGGTTTTGTGCTCATGATACTCGCAAAGCCTTATAGGGTTCAGGGTGCCTTGAGGTTTCTCTAGGTGGCTTGGGGGGGTTGGGCCTTGGGCTGTGGTGTTTAGGGGTTCAGGGCTCAAGGATTTCGGGCTTTGGAGTTTAGGACTTTGGGGTTAGGGGTTTAGGGATTAGGCAATAAGGCGGGGTTTGGGGTTCAGGGTTGAGGGGTCTAGCGTGCACACACAGACACCAAAACAGAGACAGACAAGAGCACGCGTTGTACATGCTTCTTGCAAGTACGATTACGACCATAACTTTTGCATGTTTTGGACGCGCTAAAGTTGATGGCAGTAGCTTGATTAGTGCATTGTCTGTGATACAGATAGCATAGCTGTATATTATAAACATATATGTGTATGTATGTGTGTATATATATTTATTATATTCATAATGGGGTACAGTACAATCATACACGCACACACACACAACAAAAAAAAACACAAACATGACGGGTTTATGCCTGTTTTGACATGCGCCCCAGCCCTAAGGGCGCGCGTTTCCTGAAAGGCTGGCCAAGGCTTTTGGGGTTTCAGGTTTCAGCATTTAAGCGTTTAGGGTTTCGCGTTTAGGGGTTCATGGTTCAAGGCTAGTGTGTCCGCCGAAAAGCAAACGCCCGGAAAGAACCCTCGTGCTTGTCAACTCCCACACGACCCTGGTTCGTGGATTTTGTTTGGGACGAGCTCCTTTTACGCGCTGAAGCTGACCCCATCGCTTTTTCAAGCTCTCTTCTGCTCCGGCAATGGCGATCTCGCGGGTGGAGAGCTCGTCCTGGGCTATCCTGGGCTGCCTTCGTTCCCGGCTTGGACATGTTGAGCATCCTTCGGCAACGGCCCCGCTGACCGGTACATCCCCGTCGCTCCGAAGGCCGGGGTGTACTGGAGCCGAATGCCGCACATCTCGCACACCCTAAACCCTAAACCCTAAACCCTACCCTAAACCCTAAACCCTAAACCCTAAACCCTAAACCCTAAACCCTAAACCCACTCGCCGTGAGCATTCCTTATCGACTTGGAGCCCCTGCCGAACGGCTGCGGCTTGTGCTCGCCGCCGCAGATCCCAAACCTCTTGACCCTAACCCTGAGTGCCTTAGCCCTAAACCCTAAACCCCCACATGCTCCTAAACCAACGACCCTGACCCCTCAAGAACCGAAAACCTACCCGCTTTATAGTCCCAAACCCTTACAGACCCTACCACTAAACCTGAAACCCCCAAACCCTAAACTCGTCAACCCTACACTCCTAAACCCTCAACTCCTAAACCCAAAACTCCTACACCCTACACCGTTACTTAACCCTAAACTCCTAAACCCTAAACCCGTCTTTGGGCCCAACAGCCTTAATATATGAGTCCTTATAGCCTTCGGGAAAGGCAGAGCGGTCCTTGACCTCCCAAACCCTAAAGACCCTAAACCCTAAACTCCTGAAGCCCTAAACCCTAAACTCCTGAAGCCCTAAACCCTAAACTCCTGAAGCCCTCAGCCCTAAACTCCTGAAGACCCCAAACCCTAAACTGCTGAAGCCCTCAGCCCTAAACTCCTGAAGACCCCAAACCCTAAACTCCTGAAGCCCTAAACCCTAATCTCCTGAAGCCCTAAACCCTAAACTCCTGAAGACCCCAAACCCTACACTCCTGAAGCCCTAAACCCTAAACCCTAAGCCCTAAAACCAAAAACCCCTAAA
>CAJNDV010032161.1:32844-42878 GCA_905221635.1 Symbiodinium sp. CCMP2456 | reverse complement strand
TCGTTGTGGTCGGTTGTGGTTGTTGTTGCTGATGCTGCAGCAGCTGCTGCTGTTAGTGTTGTAGCTCTTGTTGTTGCTGCTGATGGTGTTGTTGTTGTTGTTGTTGCTGTTGCTGTTGCTGTTGCCGTTGCTGCTGCGGCGGCTGCTGCTTTGCTGTTGCTGCTGCTGCTGTTGCTATCACCAACATGGCCATCTCATTCGCCATCATCATAATCCTCAGCATCTTCTTCACCGGCAGTCTGATCGTCATCACCACCCGCACCATTGAGGTCATCATCACTTTCACCGCTGTATTACTGTTGCTCCTGTGCGGTTGACGCCCTTCATAGCTCGTGTCAAGAGGACGCTGATGATGATAATGTTGCTGGTGCAGCAGCTCGTGGTGGCGGTGGTGATGGTGGTGGTGGTGGTGCTGCTGCTGCTGTTGCCGCTGCTGAAGACCGCAACATTTCTACTGCTACTCGTCTCAATGCTCCTACCTTGACTGCTGTCAAGCTGTCAATACGACAATACATCAAACTGAGTCATACCGCATGGCCGTTACTACAAGTTCTCACCGTTTAGCCTCGCGAGCAAGCAAACAAAACCACCAATGCGACCCGATCGGGACAACCGAGATATCTTCCTGCCAAATCTCCTACCCTTGTCTTTGGGCTTGGAGCAAAACCCTCTACTCAAACTTTGCGTGTGGCCATGACTTGCTGCCATGCTGCCGACGATCGTCAGCATAATCGCGACAAGGACCACGCCGGCCTGTTTGGCATCTTTACGATGCAGCGTACAGGAACCACAGTAAGTTCGCTGGAATCGCTATCAATGCTTGGAATCTCTGCCTCACAAGAATTAATGACCAGCGACAGCACTACGCCCATCCGACGGTAAGTGCGTGTTGACTCGTCTTGTCAGGAATCCATAGGTAGAAGTGCAGCCCGAACTTCGAACCACTGCTTCTCACATGGATGGATGCTTCCGGATTCACCAACCCTCTTAAACTTCTGTTCCTCCCTTGTGCCCTGTAACGGCAGCCTGGGTAAGAACGCTTCGAGAGCTAGGGCTTCAACGGCTTCTGGAAGGCACCGAAGCCAGCTTTAGGAATCTGGTGGAAGCCTCGAAGCCCGGAATTCCCAAGCTCGAACCCCGGCTCCCCATTGGGCAGCCCTTGTGATGGTATAGTAATGGTGACAATGACAATGACTGTGGGAAGGAACAACAGCAGAAAGACAGCCGTTAAATAATTGACTCCAAGGAAGAGCAATGACAAGTATCGCTCCCGTAAGCATTGTCGAGCGCCAGGCGTAGAAGGTGCAGATCGCCACAAGCCGGCCGGCTGTGGTCGTTGGCACGTCATCACCTGACAGGTTTAGACAGGTTTAGGGTTTAGGGTTAGAGTTAAAGGCTTAGTTTAGGGTTTAGGGTTTCGACGCGTCTCCAAAACAAACCCGGCCGTGGGCTCCAATCTGTCTCGGCTTGGTGGATGGGTGTTCGAGTTTGAGTTCTCGCTATGCCCTGAGCATCTGGATGTCATGTTTCGGGATTTTGATATGGGGCTGCCTGGCGGCATCTCCTTGGTAGCGTACCCACAAGCAGAATGCGTGCAATTCGGATGGTGGCACGGTCCGAGATTTGAGAAGTTCTCTCGAAGCACGGATCTGCACTAGCTGCCAGGAGGCAAGCCGGGAATCTAAGGGTCTTCTCAACGGCCCTTGCAGCGGACTCTGCTTTTTAAGGACACATTCAGAATACGGGTCCAAATCCGACCGATCCAGCTTTGACGAGGCCGAAGAACAGCTCTCACCAGCTTCCATGCAGAAGGCCGTCGTACTCCCAAGAGCAGCACGCTACAAACCAAAAGCAGCGCCACAGCTCTGAACAGCTGCGGGAAACGTATCGCAGCGTGCGAGGTGCCTTGCAAAAGATGCACCACCTCCCTGTGGCCATTGAATTTCGCGACATGTAAGGGCATGTCGGCGGCCCTACCTCTATGCTTGTCAGCACCGGATTGCAGCAACAAGCATAATGTGTCCACGTGCCCCCTTGAAGCTGCTGCATACAGCGGCGTTTCTCTTCCGTTGCCTCTGTTGACGTCAGCACGTGAGTTCAGCAGGCAGCGTGTGGCCTCAGCATGACCTTTCAAAGATGCGACATAAAGAGGTGTCTCTGTCTCAGTTCCAGCGTCCTCGTCGGCACCAGCCTCCAATAGAAGCTGTACAATCTGAGTGTGGCCTGCGGAGCAAGCCACATACAAAGGCGTTCCTGCAAGGGTGACCTCATGCTGGTCAGCGCCGGCCTTCAATAGAAGTTGCACAACCTCCAGGTGACCCAGGCCAGATGCAACGGAGAGCGGTGTGCCGACTGGCAGCGATCGTCTTGGGGAAGTACTGTGAAACTTGAACCTAGTTTCTTCAAAGTGTAAGTAGCTTTCGTCGGCTCCGGCTTCCAGCAACCGACTTACGAGTTCAACGCGACCTTGCGAAGATGCATGGTAAAGACATCGGCCTGTGGCAGGGCCACCAGCATCCAAGAGCAGATTCACAAGTTGAAAGTCAGCGTGTGCAACGTCGGCAATCTCCTCGGTCACAGAAGCACGGGCTTCCAGCAGCAGGCTTATCATCTCCACATCGCGGTTCTCGACTGCTGCAAGGAGTGGGCTTGCTGAGATACAGGGCCACTGCAATATCCCGTCGTCTTGCACAGCCAAATCGGGATCCTGTGGACGCTTCAGGACCTCCTGGAAGCTTCATGCGTAGTATCAGTCGTGGCTAGAGGAAAGAAGCCAAAGCTACAATTGCCATGTGTAGCCCGAGTTCAAAGACCTGCAAACCCTCCTTTGAACCATCCATGAACCCTTGAAGTCCTCAACTTCCAACAGGCTGCCACGCTTTGCCAGGTCTATAAGCTCTTCGACTTGCCTGAGCTTTCACCCGGAAACAAAGGCTTTTGGGGAGGGTTTTGGAGTTAAGGCTTTTGTGGGTTTTGGGGTGGGGAGGGGGAGGGGAAGCTAGTGAATGGCTGCGCTGTGCTATCGTTCCCCCGCGAAGACAGATTCTACGAATGCTACTGTTTGGAGATACTTGCAAGCACAAAATTGGGGTTCCCGAAAACTAGGGGTACGTCATTTTGGGGTCCTTATAATAAGGGTCCTACGAATTAAGGTATTATAGTAGGGTCCCATCTTTTTGAAACTCCCAAATACGATTCAAACGATTTCACCATCTTGGCTGCCCCGTAGCTCTGGAGCGGAGTTGCAGAAGGGCAGCAGTACGACTTGGAGGTCCAGCCCTGCAACCAACCTGACACAATACTCTCAGCGCTACTTGGAGGTTCATGGGTAGTTATAAGTAGGGTTATAAGTCCCCTAATATGGGTTATAATTACAGTTACCCTACTTAACTTATAACCCTGCTTATAACTACCCATGAACCTCCAAGTAGGTCCCAAAGCCCGTGTGCCTTTACCCACAGCCTTGAATCCTCTCAGAACCTAGATTTCCGGTTCTAGAACTTCCGGAAATCGGGGCTACGAGCTGTACAGGATAAGAAACCTTAACAAGGAAGATTGAATTCGAGAAGCTTGGCGGGAAGCCAAGCTTCAGACTCGACCTCTGCTCCCTCGTCTCTCCTTACACGACAGCGACGCCTTGCATCATCATCCAGACTGCTGCCGTTACACAGGAGTCTCTGTCTGAAACGTGGCAACCCGTGGAATCGCTGAAGATGCCGCTTCAGGGAACGCACATCCGACTGCTCCTCCACAGGCAGTGCAGCCAGCTCCTCTCCCGAAACGGTCCAGACTCGCAGCATGTCCACATTGCTTGCAGGCGCTAGATCACCTGCAATAGCTACCATGGCCCTCACTGTTGCGGTCTGAGCCAAGCAATGGAGCCAAGCATATCTCGAACAATTGCAGAGCTGCGGAAAGCATTCTTCTGCTCCTGCTTACTTACAACACACATTTGCCATCCAGTCCTACCGCTGCAACTGCGACTGCCACTATTGACACCACTCCTGCTCCTGCTGCCGCTGGCACTGCTGCCGTTGCTGCCACAACCACAACAACACCAACATCCACTACTACTATTATTGTTACTACTACTGCTGCTACTACTACTGCTACAACTACTACTACAACTACAACTACTCCTACTGCTCCTGCTGCTGCTGTTAGTGCTACTACCACTGCGGATCCACTACCACTCGCACAAGCACTAGCACTAGCACCAGTGCTACTACTTCTACGGCGACGACGACGACGAGAACAACTGTGCACCTGTTGAATAACACTAGAAGCGAAACTCACGGCACAATGCCGCTCACAATGCCTGATGTCCTCAACTGCTCAGGTTCCGACCGTACCCGACGGTTGTGGCAGTCGTGAAGAACCACCAGAAGGCATGCAGAATCGATCTGGCTGCCGGTGCTTATCGATTGGGGATTCGCGTGGTCTTACTTGACTGCCACTTATGCTTGCAAAGCCCACAGCGAGTCCACGATCTCGACTTTTGCATGCCTGCGGTTTCGGGGGAAGGAGTTGCCGTGTGCTACGTAGGCCCACTGTCAAACTGCAAAGCCTCGGCTGCAGCCTACTGTGCGTGACTGGAATGGAAGTCGCAAGGTGTTGGATTCGGGCCTTCTGCTTCGCGAGTGCGGTTTCTTTTCAGGACTGAAAAGCTTCTTTGGGGTTCCTTGACTCCTTGACTTGATTGACACGAAGCCTTCATCCTCCTTCCTAGCTGAACCTTGTAGCAAGAAGTCTTGGCATGTTGTGGACCGTGAGTCTGAGATACCGAAGGTCGTATCAAACAGCCAGGCGTGCCTAAAGGGGGTGACCTCCATGCCGTACCCGTCGATCGTCGGTCTGCGCGTGGAACAGGAGAGCTTCACCCAACTGGTATGTGCTGTAGTGCTGTTTCCCTTCCTGTTGGGTGCAATGGCCCGGCAGCCCCATGCAAACAGCAGCAAACCCCTAAAACACTAAGACACGTAAACAATAATATGGTTTAGGGTTTAGGGTTTAGGGTAAACAATAATGGGTAGTAGCAGCTGCTACATTAAGTTGATATCCTCGACCTGGCAGCTCGAATCGTAGCTGGTAAGTCTATGTCCCGGACCCAGCCTGACGTAGACGCCATAGGGATGCCTGCGCCAGCCGGATGACAGGGCGTAGTGCTGTGGCTTTCGGGCTGATGGTGCACTTTCAGAAACTAAGGCCGCCGATGCAGAACTCCAGAGGCCATCACCAAGGCTTGTGATTCGTCAGAAAGGTAGATGGCGTGATGGTGTGGTATGCAGCAAGAGGTGGCACCACGGCTGTATGCGACATAGACCCAGAACTACAGCGGCTCCAAGGATAGAGCAGGATGCCACTTATTCCTGTTATCTGTAGTATGATTACGACTACTATTATTATTATTATTCTTATTGTTACTATGTTTATGATGAGTATTATTATAGTTGTAGTACTTCTATCGATACTATAGTTCGTATGTTTATATGGCCGATGGTAGCAGAGCTTCGGAAGATGGGGCCAGGTTTTAATCCAGGCTCAGAGACAAGCCAATTTAGCCACAGGGCAGTGCAGTAGCATACACATAGAGTGATGTGAGCGCAGGAGCTTCAAAATCCTAAACCCTAAACCCCTAAACCCTAAACCCCTAAACCCCTAAACCCCTAAACCCTAAACCCTAAACCCCAAACCCCTAAACATCCCTAAACCCTAAACCCCTAAATCCTAAACCCCTAAACCCTAAACCCTGAATTTAAAGCGATGAGGCTTTGTTTCTTGGGCCCCCGACTCTGAGGTGAAGTGCTCGACGGAGTACTGGGTGCCTTCTGCGAAATAGATGCATGACCTCAGCTTCCCAGGTTTTTTTTTGGACGACCCTTTTCCTCTTGCCGAAGTCCAGCAAGACAAAAGCGGATTCCGCTGGGCGTTTAGAGCCACAGCTTCCACGTTCAGAGATTGTAGGCCTTTGGGTTTGGGTCTTCAGGGTTCGGGCGGTGGGGGTTTACGGTTTAACTATAGGGCCGTACAGTGCCGTGATTGGGTTTCGGGTTTGGATGTCTGGGTTTCGTCCTAGCATTCGACTTCAACTCAGACTCACGTGTCGAAGGTTATAAAGTCAATGTCGAAGCTCTACGATAAGAGCCATCAACCCCAATGAATGCCAGGGGTGTACGTGATCATGGATGAATGCTTCAAGCTTGGAGGGCCGACCCAGGTTTAGTTGATGGTATTTCAATGGCTTTGCAGCCGGCTGGGAAAGTAACAGTAGGTATCTATCGTGATATGAGGGATGTTTTTCCCGAAGCGACGCCTATCATACAGTTTGGAACAATGCGGCGAAAGATATGGGTCTTTCCTGTGCTCCTTTTTCGGGTAGTAAGCAAGGATCTTCAGCCCATGCTGCGAATTCGTGTGCTGCTTCATCCACTTGCGTGGGGAGCCCAATCCGCAACACCCCGCACCTGAATCCGTCAACCCCCCAGAAGGAAAACTTGAAGACCAAATTCCCACAGTCATCACCAACTAGGTTACTGTACTGGGCTCCCATGCGCGAAAAGCACGCAGACCAAGATCGTCAGGGAAAAGACGGACATGATGCCTGAAGTTTGGCATTTGTTGGCCCCGTGACCTTGAACCCTGAGCCTCGACAACCCATCAATCGGGTCACGGTAAAGCGGAAAGTGTTCCAGTGCTCGCGAGCCTATAGACCGTCCTGAATTTAGAGCATGACAAAACAGAAGACAGCCTGATGGTGTGGCAGGTTGAGCAAACCCACATCTCATGCATATCTTGTCTGTAAGATGTTTCTGCAGAATTTGGGAAGGCCCTCGAGAGGCTGCCCCCTGAAGACTTGAAGCTGTGATCCAACATCCCCCAACACGCAACGAGATCTCCCATCAAAACCCTCACGCGACGACACCTGGCAGCGAATCCTTGACGATGTCAACAATCCTCAGGACGTCACAAGGCTTGCGTTTGGAGTCTGAAAAAAGCATTGTGAAGGAATGCAATACCTTTTCTCAGAGAAGCTCCTCCACAAAGTCATCAATCGAGAATGAGAGGCTTCAAGCTCTTTTGCAACATCCCTTGTTGTCGCTTGCATGAACGTGCAGCCAAATCCTAATTCCTCTATAATCAAATTGTCGCATTCAACCTCCGGTATTCTCTGATGTGCCAGTGATTTCCAGTATTCTCACAAGGAACGTGAATACATAGCTGCTGAGCGGCTACTGATCCAGTTCTATAATTGCTATCTGCAATGACGAAGATGGCGTCACAGCAGCAGTCGGCCACTTCCAGTCGGGGGGGAGCCTAGAATACTAGTACCCTTTGTATAGTCCCGGAAACTCTTAAAGGCCAAGCTCCGCAATGGCCGCTAAACCTTTGCTGCCTTTGTGCGAGGATTCTCCACTCTACACCCCAAAACCTAGAGTCTCCAACCCCCGACATCTCAAACCCTAAACCCTTTAATCCAGCCGAAGGCGCATGTCCACGCAATTTCGCATCTTTGGGGATTTGAGGAGCCGGAAGATGCGGATGAGGCGAATGACACCTCGGAACGCGGCAATCCAGAAGCCCAAAACCGCAAACTCAAAAAGGTCAGCCTGTGTTGGCCGAAGCTGTTTGGGTGTCCCAGTCTCCGTCTACCCGTATGCTTCGGGGATCTGCGAGTCTGTAGTTGTAAAGCTCAAGGGTGTTCCTTTGCAGGCATCGGGAAGTACCAAACCAAATTGGAGCCTTTGAGCAAAATTGATTATGCCGTGACACAAGCAGTAGTATCCCTAAACGACGAAAACCCTCATCGTAACCTTTACAGTATCGCTGATAGTAGCCCTCGTCATAGAACCTATTTTGTTGTCCCTAATACTAACGGTAACCCTAGAGACAAAAGCTAGAATTTAGGATTAGAGGAACCCTTCGGGATATAGTCCCCCTCACTAAGGTCCCTTTCTAAGAGAGCCACAACTAGGGCTAAGAAGGCCTTTAAGGTCACTCCCTAATGCTACCTAGGAAAGGCCTTCTAGTCAATCGCTAATGTAGAGGCCTTAATAATTAGAACAGGGTTTTGGGGTACACTGTACTATCATGACAACAATAAGGAGCCCCCCAAAATAGTATGGTACTTATTACTTGGAGGTCCATGGGTAGCTATAAGTGGAGTTATAAGTAAGCTAACTATAATTATAACCCATATTAGGGGACTTATAACCCCACTTATAACTACCCATGAACCTCCAAGTAAGGCCCTTTTTTGTTAGAGCCTTGAAGCCCATGCCGTCCGAGCGTCGGATCACTGCAGAGCTGCCCAGCTGCAGCCTGCAGCCAAAGGCTCCCCCTCTTCGGGTCATGTAAGCGCCCTTAATACGTAGAATAGGGTTTTGGTTTAGGGTTTTGGGATGGTTTTGGGGGTAGGGGCTAAGGGTTTGGGGATACTAGCAACTATAAAAAAAAAGAGGAAACCCTGAGGAGTAGTAGGACTACTGAATGTTCTGACCCTGAACCACGCAATCTTGTCAAAGCCAACAGCCTGGATCCCCAAAGGCCCAGAACCTCATACCCAAACCTCATACCCCAAAACATCCCTAGAGCTGAAACAACAAAATCAGAACCCCCTAAACCCAAGCCCCAGAATGCCCCAGAGCCCCGAACCTTGAAACCCCCCAAACTCCCCCAATGGATCTCAAGATCTTCATTGAAGTCCAGCAGCCCAGCAAGCTCCAGATAGAATGGCACCTGAGGGTCCAGAGTTTACAGTGTAAGGGTTGTCGGGTTTCTGACTATGGTGGGTTCTAAGAGATTAGATCTAGGTTTGCTACGGCTGTGCTAAGACGGAGGAAAACAACACGGGTACTGTTCCTTTGCTGGTCAAGATGCTTGGGGATTTATGTCTGTCTTGGCCGTGTAGGGCCGACACACTTCTGGTCCGCCTCACCTTCAAACCACCTTTGGCCTGGGGCCCTGGGGGCTCAACACACGGGAATCGAGACTTTGACAAGGCACTGCGGCACAGCAGGAATCGCGTGAAGCCCTGAGTCCCTGTTGATGGCTGAAGCGTCCGATTGCTATGCCCGCCCGGCCTAACAGCAGTCCCAAACTTGGACAGGACATGAGACGTAGTGACAGCGATCCTGGAAAGATGATTATATGGACGGGACTAGCGCGCCATCTAACAGAGACCCAGCACAACCTGACTCGTGCCGGCACTTTTGCAGCCCAGGTGCTATCGCAAACAAATCCACAAGGTTCAGCCACTGAATCACATAGCCTGCTCGGGAGCGAGGGGCTGGGACCCCAAATGCAGGGGGTTCAAGCCATCGCGGCTACGTCTTAATTATTTCGCTTCATGCTGCTGCTACTATTGCTGTCCGTTCTTGCAATACTGGTCGTTATACTTTATGTGCTATCATTACTGCTATAGAGTCTAGCATTACGTATGGTTGTCACTGGTATCACCCTTGTTACTGTTTGGGGTGCAAGAAGCTTGCGGGCAATGCTAAACCGTGAAGCTGCGTGTAAACAGAGAAACACGTTATTGGGTAAGTTCAGAGGCACACTTATGTGCACTCGGTGGACAGTGCGCTTTCTCGATGCTCTGATAATACGAATCAGGACCTCGGATTTGTACAGTCAAGAGTCTCCCCGAGTTGCAAAGCTGCCACTAAGTCAGTCAGGCAGCGCCAGGTGGCTTTCCACGCAGGAACCTCCTTCTCCCCGACGTAGTGAACCTGGGTGGCTGGCAGCATGGGAGGGCCCCGGTTGAGCCGATTTTGCACGAGTGTTTCTTTACAGCAGCAACTGTTGATATCTTTGGTGGGTAGCATTGGACTTCGGTAGCCTAAATTCCCAAACTGGCCAGCTGACACGTTTCCATGTACACAATGTGGTTTGAGGATCTTCCTCGTTGTGCGGACGCCGTCAGGTGTGAAGTGACATGCATAGTTGTTGTTGTTGCTGCTCTGGCACTGCTGCTCTTGCTGCAGCTCTTGCTGCTGGTGGCGGTGGTGCTGGTGCTGGTGTTGTTGCTGTTGTTG
>CAJNDV010032161.1:0-21716 GCA_905221635.1 Symbiodinium sp. CCMP2456 | reverse complement strand
CCAAGAAAAAAGTCCAAAATCAAGAGGTCGAGTTAGCAAACTCGGCAAGTGGATTTCGAGGCCTCTTATGATGATCATACATGCCGAAAGTGCCGTAAATACCGAGTAAAACGGATGTGCTCTTAACATGGTTTTAAGCAAGTGTAGTTGGTAGGGGGGGGGGGCGCCTACTACTACTACTACTACTACTACTACTACTACTACTCTTGACTTGCATCATGTCTGCAAGGATTGGAACTATCAGTAAGACAGACTACCGTTCTCCTTTGTACAGCACTGTCATGAGTTCGGCGGATCTAGCTTTCTGTTGATGTCACCGCAGCCTTTGCGTGTTGAAACGGCTTCATCGCTACCGGAGCCGGAAGAACACCTGACAGTAACGGCAGCACTATACCCGCAATTATAGACCACGACACACGAAACCCTGCTTCGCAGAGACTACAGGTCTGACCAAACTCCCTTATCTACAAAATAGAGCCGTTAGCAGTGAATGCCCCAAAGAAGTCTGCGACCCTCTCGACTTGGCCTTGCGGGAAGCCATTTTGAACGAATTGGTCGTCCACGGAGAACTCGGAGCCTGACGCAACACTCTTTCACTCTCTCTCGCTCCGACTCTCTCTCTCTCTCTCTCTCTCTCTCTCTCCCTCCCCATCTCTCCCTCTCCCTAAGTACATATATATATATATACACATTAAATATATGTTTTGGATTTGCTTATTTGTTAATGTCTCTGCAAGTTTACAACATGAGGCATGACAAGACGATAGCAAGATGTACATGTGTATGGACGCATGTGCTTGTTGCATTGTCCGAGTGGGCGTTGGGGCGTCAGGACTTTTGTGTGGTCTCGGTCTCGGTCACCCTGGACTGTCATGCCCTAAACCCTAAACCCTAAACCCTAAACCCTAAGTTCTAGGCCCCTCGTCCTCTTGGAGACTTACCGCTGTCCTCTGTCTGTCGACTTATGATTGACCTCATCTACACCTTATGGGAAGCCTGGATCCTCCCTTCGGCACAGGGGCTTCAGGGTCTACCATAGGGTTCAGCGGTTTGGGGTCTCGAGCTTCCCACATACATCTCCTGGTTTCTGTGCATTTCTGGCTCTCGGCCTTCGACGTGAAAGATCACGGAGGCAAAGATCACTCCGAAGATGATGTTAAAGAACCTGTGGGCATTGTGCGCAGGTGCTCTGAGCTGGGGTCGGTAGGAGTTCAGGTGCTGCCACTCCCCTCGTGGCATTGTGGGAGCTGGGCTCAGGCTCAGGGAACTTTCGCCTGTGCCGAAGCTACTACGATCTATAAGCCGACGTCTTAAAGACACATAGCCACCGTGGCGATAGTGTATATTGGCAAAATGCCCAAGATCACCACCACCAACATCAACAACGACTCCATCCTCGTCTTCATCGCACTTGTCTTATTACGCAGCTGACACACAGCCTCCAGCATTCAAGTTGCAGGCAAAGGCACATCAGGACGGCCAAAGGCACGCCGCTTTCGATTGTCGCCTGTCATGCAGGTTTCACAGCGGATCTTTCCTAAATCCTACGAACACAACACCCAACATTCGCTGTCTTGCAACCAAATGCCGTGTGAAGCCTCGACTTCCTCACGGGGCTCTGACTTTCAATGACACTCTCCTTCGAAACTTTACACCATCAAGGGAGTCTAAACCCAATCCTTTTCCGGGGTTCGCACTCTTTCTATACATCATATGAGGGTTTCCGAAAATAGGGGGCCCTAATATGGTACCCTAAATAGTAGGATCCTTATTATAAGGACCCCAAAATAAGGTACCCCTATTTTCGGAAACTCCCATATACATCTGGGATATTCACCATGCTTTGGTTCCCTGATATATGAGTAGAGTCGGGAAGAAGCACGACCCTCTAGGCAGCAACGGATGGCAAATGCTCTTCTGTGCTTCGAGCCTCGACGCAAAGCGTGATTCCAGGATGATGCTTAGCCAGCCTCACTTTGGATCGTGTTCATGCACAGAATTCCCCAGCAAGCTTAGGGACAGGGATTCTCGCTGACCTATCACAAAAAGAAGGTTCTATAGCTCTTTGATTTATTTGTTATTTTTTCTTCATATTTCCCGTGTCATTGTTACACTGCTCTTCCTGGTACCAGTGCCAGCACGAGTACGAGTATTCCCTTCAAGCCAGCATGTTGTAGGGAAATCAGTCACAGAAATTACTTTGACCCATTGGCGAAACACCAAGCGGGCGGAACCTCGGCACTCTTAATCCGGCAGCACAGCCCAACTGCACGTGCCCAGAGCCTGTCTGGACCCGCGGTCCTTCGGCCGAGCTACTTCAGTAAGCGCAGAACGCGCATGAGCCTTGGCTTCTGCTTGCGCTGACTCACGAGGACCAAATTCAGATTTGTGCAGTGCGTGAGCTGACATGACGCAGCTGTGCTTGCAGACCCGATTGGAGACCATGACCAGCTTTATTTATGAAGAAGCTTCGTCTTGGACAACGACAGCCAGATGCCGTGAACGCCAACTGTCAGTATTGTATATCAGCTTCCAAGACTTCAAGAAAACCGTCACGATCTTCGAAGAGCTTCGTGAGTCATGCGCTGTAGAATCTTCCACCACTGGCGAAGGCAGCTGCAGTCGCGTGCGAAAAAAGGCCTCAATGGACACCGAGCGGCCGCAGAATGCGCACAGCGCCGACGGACTCGCTTCCAAGCATGATGCCGACGTAAAAGGGAACCTCAACGAACATCGCTTTGGTACATCTTATATTTTGCGGCTCTTTGTTTTCAGCTTTGAAAGGTTTAGGGGCTTCAGCTTTGATGCACTCACATACAAGTGTACTCAGATGGCTCGGGATCTGAACTACAAGTAGGTCCCTCCCCCGAAATCACCATGCCAGGGCACGATGGCAGCCAAGTCAATCAAATTCAATGTTGTCGAAGCCTCCGTGGGCGAATGTGTGCGAACTGTGACCGTGAAGCCACGAAGCAGTAACACTTCCTAACCCCCCAGGTACCTACTATATAGGGTACTAGAGCCCCTAGGGCACTATATAGTAGTGGGCGGTTAGGGACTTCTGGTGTCCAAGCAGATCTTGGAACGCTTGGAGGGTCAACCCAGGGACCTCTGGGCTGCATGGGGCGTTGAGGTCCAAAGTCTGAGAGCCGTCGTGTAGGCAAGTTTAGGGTTTAGGGTTTAGGGCAAAATCTGACGATGGTTTGGCTTCGCAGGGCATTGAAAAAAAGCCTAGGGCAAGGTTCACGAATAAACTTGAGATTCGCTCTTGGGATTGATTGCCGGTCGCAGGCTCAGTCCATCTCAACACTGAGGGCCCTGCGTAGCACGCTGCCCGGATGCAGCCTGACGTGCAGGGCTTTATAACAGCCGCCTAGCTGGGACTTTGCAAGTTTCGCTTTGGGGTTGAGGGGTCTGCACTCGTGAAGCCGGGCGCAAACTAGACTAGACCCGAGCCTTTCCCCACACGCCGTCAAAAACGAGCAGCGACGATTAACAATCACCATGACAAGACGAATGCAATCATAACGGTACCGGGCGAAACAGCAAACAATGCAAATAATGTGACAACAGTAATGAACTAGCAAACCGACTCGGTAAGAAAGAACGCAGTCGGAAAGGGCTATAGGAGCAGCAAAGATCAGTAGCAAAACCATACTGACCATCACTGCTCTAACTAGTCTTAAGATCATCCAAGCAGCCGCTTGAGCCAAATTTCGGCTCAGTACACGACGTACATATCCTGGGCACGACGAGGCATGGAAAGAATCCGAAGTCGAATCCAATCTTGCAGCGCCAGGCTCAAAAAACAAACATGTGCAGGGGCAAGGTTTCGGGTTTCGGCTTAAGTAGGACTTAGAGCTGAGATAAAGGTATATGGGTAGTTGTCATTTTGGGGTATCCTAAATAATAGGTGCCGTATTATAATTAGGACCCAAAAAGGGACCATAATTTTGACAACCACCCATATGGAGCTTCTGCCCAGTCAAGTCAGCCCTGGCATCATGGCCACCTCGGAGTAATGTAGGGGCCTTGATAATTAGAATAGGGTTTTGGAGTATATTATACTATAGTCATAGTAAGGGACTTAGGGTTTTGGAGTATATTATACTATAGTCATAAGAAGGAACCCCCGAAATAGTATAGGTAGTTATTTAGGCTTCTATATTGCTTTGACGACATGGGTGCCAGGGCCAAGATGACATCTTCCGATAAGTTTGAGATCCCGGAACCACCAAACGGCAGGGGAACAGCTCGATAAACCTACATGGGTGGTGTCAAAATTATGGTCCCTTTTTGGGTCCTTGTTATAATACGGCACCTCTTATTTAGGGTACCCCAAAAGGGACCATAATTTTGACAACTACCCACATGAACTAAAAACGTCAAGGGCCCGAACAGCAAGACTGCAAGCTTTGGCATGAGATATCCGAAGTATATGGGAGTTTCCGAACATTGGGGGTACCTTATTTTGGGGATCCTTATAATAAGGATCCTACAATGGAAGGTACCATATTAGGGCCCCCTATTTTCGAAAACCCCCAAAGAGGGCAGCAGCTGTTTTTCTTGACGCCTCATCGGCTCGGTGGCTATGGTCTGCAAGGTTTCCCTCAACCTTGAAATGTCTGCTGGTCAACTTTGCATGTTAAGCGCCAAAGCGGGTGCTGTTTGTTCTGAACATGCGCGACACCCTGCAGACACTTCTATCGGGAAACCTCCACAGACCGTAGATATTGAAATCGCTCAGCATGGTGACTGCATGGGCACTGGAACTAAGGGTCGTTCACAATGCAGAGCCCCCGCACCCGAAGCCCTCACATCCACGAGCCAAGCCCTATATGAGCTCTGCCCGCTTGAGCTTGGGTTTACGAGCCGGATAGAATCTCAAGGCATACTACGAAGGTCTGCGTCTGGTCATCCACTGCTTTTCCGAAATCCCAGTCGTCTTGTCCTCTCTTCGATCTCATGGACTCTTGGAGCTTAGAGGGTTGACAAAAGAGGGTTTAGCGTTTAGGGAGGGTTTAGCGTTTAGGGAGGGTTTAGCGTTTAGGGGGTCTAGGGTCATGCAAGAGATATCCTGTCGAGCCTCGTCGCAGGAAGGGCACTGGAACGTTGCAGTTGGGATGCGTAGCTTTGTGGTTTGCAGGCGTTGCAGGGGACTTCCTTCATTCTGTTTAGAATAGGTGTGCATCGCGTGCCTCTCCGGCTGAAAGCGGCAGCTTACCATGTGCTTGTCTGCACCGACCCGACCCTACTGAACAAAAACCAACTTGGGAAGCCTCCGGAGAGACATGGGGCATTCAGGAGATCTAGGTACCTCGAGAAGGATTTATAACGGTAGGAGCCCCATCAAAAGCACCCCTAAATGCGACAGAAACCGAAACCCCAACATGCCAGCAGTCCGGGCGGAAGTCCACAGATGTTCTTTTCGGAGAAGTCGTGTGAGACTGGGCCACGCGGCTTCAACTGCTTGGCCGCCTGCTTCTCCCAAATCCAGTTCAAGCGGGGCTACCCTGAAGTCTTAGAGTTAGAGATATAGGGTTTGGGAATATGGGGTCTAAGAGGGTTTAAGGGCTTCGGCATTACGACTTATGGTTTAGGTAGGTTTAGGTTGCCACTTCTACCAGGTCTGTTGGGGAACAGACCCACGATCCCAAACTTCCTCGAACTCCCCCCTCCCCCCACCTTCTCGCTGCCCACCAAAAGCCGGAAGGTCACTACGGGCCTCGCCGTGGCGTCGGACTCTGCCATGCACCGCAGCTGAATGTTCCCTCGACCACGCGACCTGGCGGTCAGAAGGCAGCGGTTTTCGGTGTCGCCGTCATAGCGAGTACCCAGAGCCCAAGGGGCCCCGTAATTAAGGAATATACCTTAACCTATAGGGGCCTTAATACTATGATTTAAGGTATATTCCTTAATTAAGGGATATTGAGTTCTCTGGATATACCGTAGATTGATTGGCAGGTCGGAGATCGTGGTAAGCAGTAGCAGGAGTAGACAGTAGTTGGGTGGTCGTGGTGCTGGTAAAGCAGAGTCGAGTCGAGTAGAGTACACTAGGGTAGGGTAGAGTAGAGCACAAAGAGGCCGAGGAAGAGGAGGAAGAGGAGGAGGAGGAGGATAAGCAGCAGCAGCAGCAGCAGCAGCAGCAGCAGCAGCAGCAGCAGCAGCAGCAGCCGCAGCCGCAGCATGCAGCAGTTGTCGTGATCACCATCGTCTTTTGTGGTCAAGCTCATTGGAAAGCAGGATGCGCTTGGACCAAAGCCATATAGGTCCTGGATTCCCGAAGCCTTACACTTACACTTTGCAATGAGCAGGCAGACAGGCAGAGGGACGCAAAAGACAGCAAGACAAATGGCGCCGAGGAAGATTGACAGTGGGTCAGTGCAGATACGGAAGACCCGGAATGCCATCTGCAGCCAAAAGAACACACAGGAAAACTCACCCACTGCCAGCAACAATGGTGCCAACAAGAACCAGCAAACCTGAAGGCCAAGCACACTAACCGTTTGGAGGATGCCCAAAACTTTTCCGGCCCCCGGGCCTCCGGAAGGAAGCCCCACCTCGCTCTTGTGCGACCACGCGGGGACGCAAGATCATCCTGAGGATTGCTATCATTCACGGTTGCTTCAGGGGCGAGTACAGTAGCAAGCCGAGAGTCTTGAACGGAACCGGCTGTCCGCCGGCGAAGGTGAGGTCGAAGGGCGGCGAGACGGCCTCCTTGTCGGTGCTCCGAAGCTTCCGGGCGTCCACGGTCCACCGGATGCGGTAAACGTTGCTGCTCACGCTGAAGGCCCGCTGTAAAACCTGTGCTCTGTTGTTGTCGGCAGTCGTCGTGACGGCAATGGAGGAGACGGAACCATCCAAGGCCGGGGGCATGCTGTCCATGTTCCCTGGAAAGCGCGAAAAAGGGTCCATGGGAATGGCGAAGCAGCCGGGCATGCACATCTCCGGAGGAGGTACAGCCATTGCATAGCTTGGCATCGCCTGAACGGGACTCAAGAAACGTTGAACTGGTGCATCTGGTCGTAACCCGAGGCTTCGGTAAGGATTCGAAAATGGCGAGTAGTCTTAGCACGCGAAAGCTCGCTGCTCAGACTTGGCCTACCTGAACCTGGCCCCTTAAACTCCTGACTCTTAGGTGATGGCCTCCTGCGGGACGAACATCATTCCAACAGCACCGGACATGACAGGTGTTTCCTCTGGAATGCTCTCGACGATTTTAGGATCTGTCGGAGCCTGTGCGGATTCCTGGGATTCCATTCCTTGTTTGTACATCCAGTCCCAAGCATTCCCTGACTCCCAAGCATCGAATGTCATGGTCTTGTAGATGGGATTGCTGAGCGCTTCAGCTTGTTCTGACTCCTCGGGATCTTCCTCTGGATCCTCTTCGGCACCCTCTTCCCCGTCATCGTACGCTGAAGCAGGCGCCGGTGTGGTGCTCGACCGTGGCAGGCCGGCACTGGCCTCACTGCTATCCATTTCCTTCGTGGCCACTGCAACAGAAACTACGGAAGCTTTTAAATCCACAGCCCAACAGCAGCACCCCTAAACTGCCCCCAAGAAAACCCAAACCAGAACCCAACATGCTCTTCTTCAAGATCGCCCCCCCAAGTCTTCGGAAAGGGAACCCCAAACCCTGTAAACCCTAAAAGAAGCCCTAACCCTAAACCCTACAACCCCTAAAACCCCCCCAAGTCTCCAGAAAGGGACCTAAACCCCAAAAACCCCTAAATCTCCCAAGTCTCCAGAAAGGTGTTCTTCACAAAGATTGCAGGACCCGGGCCGAGGCTTCCCGGCATCTTCGGTGCCGCCGCGGGCTCTGCGGCCTGGTAGCCGCCGGAACCCGAGGCCTGCAGGGCCCCTCTTAGGGGGTCGTAGAGGGTCTAGGGTGTTAGAGTGTTAGGGTTTAGGGTTTGAGGGTTTAGGGTTTAGGGTTTAGGGTCGTCTGGGGTTTTGGGTTTAGGGTCGTATGGGGTTTTTAGGGTTTTAGGGTTTAGGGTAGTAAGGTTTAGGGTTTAGGGTTTTAGGGTTTAGGATAGTAGGGTGTGAGGGTTTAGGGTTTAGGGTTTTAGGGCTTAGGGTTTTAGGGTAGTCGGGTTTAGGGTTTCAGGGTTTAGGGTCGTATAGGGTTTAGGGTTTGGGGCTTTAGGGTTTTAGGGTTTAGGGTTTAGGGTCGTATAGGGTTCAGCGTTTAGGGTTTTAGGGCTTCGGGTTTAGGGTAACCCTAATGCCCTAAACCCCTTTAACTCTAAACCCTAAACCCTGTACGACCCTGAAACCCGAAAGCCTGGATGCCCCAAGCCCTAAACCCTAAACCCTAAACCCGCCTTCTGGATACCCTTCAGAAGGCGCTTCCTCTCCAAGGGCCTCAGGGACAGAGCGTCGGCAAACTCCGGAAAAATGTCTGGCTCGCCGATCTCCTGGGTCGCTAGGGTTTAGGGTTTAGGGTTTAGGGCTTTCTATATGTAAGGGTTACCTTCAGGGCTACCAGAAGGGCTAGTATACTACACGGCCTACTATAAGGGTGCCTTTATGGGCTCTTTCGGCTTTCAGCATGTTAGGGTTTGGCTTGGTTCTCCTTCCGGTGGTTCTTTCGGAGTTTTTCGGCTCGACAGACACCCGGAGGAGCCCTAAACAACGACAAAAGGGGCCTTAATGATTAGACTCAGACTAGGGTTTTGGGGTATACTATACTATAACTACAGTAAGGAACCTCACAACCCTATTCTAATTATTGTTATTATACTGTAATACTAATAATAATAATTATTATTATTACTTCAGGCCCCTCCATGAAATCCCAAAAGTCTGTCCTCCAGGTCCCTGGGGCCCATCTGCTCACACCACTCAGCAGCCGCCTTCGTGCAACGCTCGAGGCCAGCTGCCTGCCGGGGTAATTTAATTCAGGGGCCTTAATAATTAGAATAGGGTTCTAGGGGCTCCTTTTAAAGGGTTCCTTAAAGGGTTCTATAAGGGTTACTACAAGGGTATAATAGAGGGGCCTTAATAATTAGAATAGTGCTCCTTTAAAGGGCCTATATAATAAGGGTTATTATAAGGGTTACTATTATAAGGCTTTAGTGGAGGGGCCTTAATAATTAGAAAAGGGTTTTGCGCGTTATACTATAATGATAATAAGGACCCCCCAAAAAAATAATAATATAGGTAATTGTTTAGGCATTTAGGCCCCTATATTATTGCTGGTGCAGTGAGAGCTTTGGGGTCTAGGGGGTCGTAGAAGTAGAAGGTAGTCAAGTGGAGAGGCTAACTGCTCTGCACGTAGTTACTTAGTTATAAGGGCACATCATTTGTCGAGAAACGTTAGCTGGTTCTGCAGCTCTTCACCTGCGAACCTGTGAAAGAAGTTTCTCCCAGCTTCCGAGCTTCGTTTCCAGCAGTAGACATCCGATATGAGAAAAGTTGAATGTGCTATCAAAGCCCCAAGCCTAGCTGATACGGATGAGGCTCCCAACGGGACGGACCGTCCAGCGTCTTTTCAACACTCTTGTTCATGCTAGCTTTCTTTCGTACCAGTACTGCGAGTTGGCCAAGCAATCTGTTGGAGAATGGCACAGCTCTGAAGATAGATCTCCCGAAGACACTCTCTACGCCGACGCCGCAGGACACCTGCCAAAAACACCACAAACTCTCAACCCCGAGCCCTAGAAAAATCCCAGGCGCCCTTATGGAATCCTCACAGCCTTCTAGAAAACCCAGCCCAAATCCCCCCAAAAGAAAAACCCACAGAAGGAGCTTCCTGGAGTTCCTCGTCCAGCCCGGGCACCGACATCGCCACAGCCGGCTCTTCGAGGCTCTACGTCTTTGAAGCCGGGGGCCCGAGACTTCTTTGGGCTCATGAGGAGGGCTACGATGACGGGGACCATAAGGGTGACTTTAAGGTAGCTTCAGGAAGAAACTATGAGGATGCCTGCTTATATAGAACTACCTACTGTGCAGGTAAGCTGTTATGAGTACTCTGACTGCTGCATCTACGACGGCTCTTCTAATGTCTGTTGCTGACTCCGGAAAAATATCAACGACAACTGGAAGCTGTTGTGCACATGTGCCTCTGCAGTCATCATAGCGGAGAATGGTAATCTTCCTGAGTCGGACTGCGTACCATCTTCAAGCCCAAAATCCTGCGAACCATCAAGCATCACATGCCTGAGCAGGCCGGCAGTCACAGGTTTGGGTCAAAGACTTCAGGTTCACAGAGTGTGGGTTTGCGGTTGAGGGAGCAACGTCAATATCAGTATCAACAGCCACAGCTCTTGCTAGTCCTGCTCCGATGTTTGCTATGACAATCCTACTACCGGTCAACAAAAAGGTCTGATCGCCGTCATCCTTCCTCCTGGCTTTCCCCTCAGCCAGCGTAGCCGCATGTCGAAATTTTGGACTTTCGGCGACGAGGCATGAAACCGCAAACGAGTCCTCATCGAAACCTTCTGTTCCGTGCCGTCGCGATGGTGCCGAAAGCTGCTTGCAGGCCGAGGCGCCGTACCAGATATTCGATCGTGAACACGGCTATGCAGACTGCCTGGCCGCAAGCACCCGTGAGAGGCTCAGATCAGCCACAGCCATTTCAGGCCAGCGCTTGCTAAACTCTACTACGAGGGTTCATACTTGGAGGTTCATGGATAGTTATAAGTACGGTTACAAGTCCCCTAGTATGGGTTATAACTATAGTTGCCCTACCGATAAGCCCAACTATAACGACCCATGAACCTCCAAGTAAGGGGGTTCCTTCCATGTAAGAAATATTACGACAAGGTACTATACTGAGGGGTCCTCGGTACTCCAAGGGCTCTGCTACAAGGTATGACTAAGGGCTCCTTAGAGTTACTGTAGGGGTACTTGGGAACGTCAAGGTGGCACGGAGCCGGGCCCCAAAAGCAAACACAATCAAACAGAGCATAGAAACCTCAAGTCCTTTATCCTACACCCAAAACCAACCTTAAACCCCAAGTCTTCCCAAGCCCTAAACCTTAGATCCTGAACCTTACACCCCACGCCCCCCCTTGAATCCCCTGCGCCTCGATGGGGCCAAAGAAAGCCATGGGAACCTCGAGTGCTCAGGGTGAAGGGAAGATGACAAAATACTGGGATCCTGGTAAGATTGACTACAGATCTCTATTATGGTAACTTAAACTAAACCCCTTAACAAGGCCCCCATGTAACAAGGCCGGAGGCTACAGTAGAGGTGGAAGAGACTACTGAAGCCAATATAGCTTTCCGACTGTTCGCCGTGCCAGAGAAGCAAAAATGAGGGTGGTGCACCGCACTTCGGATCACGGCCTGATGCCTGAAACTTTCAACCCTCAAGTCGAAACCAGCAGATGCTATTGGGGCCCATTATACTTCAATTATAATAAGGAGCACCCAAAATAGTATAGGTAATTATTTAGGCATGTCAATTTTGTTGGTGGCCCTGTCAGGATCCCCATCTCAGTCTCAAAGGCTGGCGCGCAGTGAGTTTTGAAAAGGATGACACTCGGCTCGAAGCGCAGAAGCAAAAGCACCCCTGTGATCTAAGTTAGGGTTAGGGTCTTGTGCTTATCTTGCTTCCCTTACTATGGGAGCCTTCATATGACTCATTACGGGCCACTAGGGGCTGTAATCATAGTAATAATAGTAATAATAAGAATAGTAAGAATGGTAATAATAGTAAGTTCTAACAATAAGAATAGTAAGAGCAGTAATAATAGTAATAGGTATTTCTGAAAGAGCACCAAGGGCTCCCCAACCGCTGAATGGCTGTGGGCCCCCGACCGGCTCGCAGGCCTGCGGAGATAGTGCAAAAAAGGGGGCTTTTCAATAGCTTGACCAAAGCTTTTGGCAGCTTTTTGGGGGTTCCTTAACTGTACTAAAATACTCACGGTGATTTCATGGTAGGTCCTCTCAGAATCGTAGGCCTCTCGTGCTGCCGGGGAGTGCTTCGTCAGTTTTACAGGCTCGGTCTGAAACAGTAGCTGCGCCTACTCAGAAAACAGCCTTAGCATTTTCTTCCCCGGGCCCCGGCAGTAGAAAACACATGCCGGGGCCGACATTATGACGAGAAACAGACCCTTGTTCATACCATGCTTTGGCTGAACTGAGGGACGTTTCAGGAAAGCACACGTCATAATGCAACACATCCTGTCGAGGTTTGACGAGGACTGCTATACCAGTGGTTTTGCTCGAAGCCGACGCACCTTCAACTTCACGTGTAAACATAATCGAACAATTACCATCATCTTCAAACCTACACCCTCCTAACGTCGCACCTCCGCTGTTAGTGGCTCGCCAGCGACACGCAGCTGCTCACCTTGCAGGCACAAGGAGGCCCTAAACCGACAAGCCGGGCTCGGGTCCTTGAAGTTCCTTGGGCTGTTGAGTGGGATTGCTGCTGAGGTTTCAAGCTAGGAATCCCGAAACACCAAGCCCGAAAATAGCTTGAAAGCCTCACGGAATCCTCCAGATTAACACCAAAGCCATTAAGCCATTTTCTGGACAAGGGGACACTTTGGTGACCTTTCCTGGAACTCTGGCATCGACTCCATGACGAATGTCACAGTGCCTTGGACGCAGGAGGAGGACTTTGGGCTGTATTCGGCTTCAGCGGGTTAGTGGTAGCTTGCGCATCGGCACCACCACCACCACCACCACCACCACCACCACCACCACCACCGGTGGTGGTGGTGGTGGTGGTGGTGGTAGTGGTGGTAGTAGTAGTAGTAGTAATAATAGTAGTAGTTGCAGTAGTAGCAGTAGTAGTAGTAGTAGTAGTAGTAATAATAGTAGTTGTTGCAGTAGTAGCAGTAGTAGTAGTAGTAGTAGTAGTAGTAGTAGCAGCGGCAGTAGTAGTAGTCGTCGTAGTAGTAGTCGTAGTAGCAGTCGTAATATTGCTGGTGGTAGTGGTGGTGGTAGTCGTAGTCGTAGTCAGTCGTAGTCGTAGTCGTAGTCGTAGTCGTAGTCGTAGTAGTAGTAGTAGTAGTAGTAGTAGAAGTAGAAGTAGAAGTAGTAATAGTAGTAGTCGTAGTCGTAGTAGTAGTAGTAGTAGTAGTAGTAGTAGGAGTAGTAGCAGGAGTAGGTAGGAGTAGTAGGAGCAGTAGCAGCAGTGGGAGCAGTAGCAGTAGCAGTAGCAGTAGCAATAGCAGTAGCAGTAGCAGTAGCAGTAGCAGTAGCAGTAGCAGTAGTAGTAGTAGTAGTAGTAGTAGTAGTTGTTGTTGTTGTTGTAGCAGTGGGAGTGGGAGTAGTTGGAAGAGCGCAAGTAATAGTAGCAGTAGCCGTAGCAGTGGCAGCAGCAGTGGCAGTAGCAGTAGCAGTAGCAGTAGCAGTAGCAGCAGCCGTAGCCGTAGCCGTAGCAGCAGCAGCAGCGGCAGCAGCAGCAGCAGGAGTAGTAGTAGTAGTAGTAGTAGTTGTTGTTGTAGTAGTAGTAGTAGCACCAGTAGTCGTAGTAGTAGTGGTAGTAGTTGTTGTAGCGGTGGTAGCAGTAGTAGTAGTCGTCGTCGTAGTCGTCGTGGTACCAGTAGGCGTAGCAGTAGCAGTAGCAGTAGTACTACTTGTTGTTTTTCTTCTTCTTGTTCTTGTTATTTTTCTTGTTGCAGTTGTTGTACTAGCACTATTTGTACCCTCAGTAGCACTAGCAGGAGTAGGAGCAGGATTAGGAGTCGGAGGAGGAGTAGGAGTAGGATTAGGAGTAGTTGGAGCAGTAAGAGAAACAGGAGTAGTAGGAGTAGGAGGAGCAGGAGGAGAAGGCGAAGTGGGAGTAGTGGAGTAGGAATCGCTGTCGTCGCGGTGGCAGTGGTAGCGTGGGTGGGAAAGTGTAGTGGTGGTGCTAGTAGTGACAGAAGTGGTACTTGTCATGGTTGTCGTCGTAGTCGTAGTAGTCATAGTCATCATAGTCGTCATGGTCAAAGCCAAAGCCATGGCCATTGTCATAGTCATGACCATCACAATGAGATGTTTCAAGAAGCATTGCCTGCAGCATCCTTGCATGCAGCCTGCCCAGGCCCTGCGCCCTAAACCCTGAAAGCCTAAACGTAAAGTCTGAGTCCTAGTTTAGGGTTCAGGGTTTAGTTACTGCTCCAAGGCAGGAATGGCATCAGAAGATGCACGACAACAGGACGGAGAAGCCAGTTCTGAACCCCCAAAATCCCAAGGCCCACAGAATGTGCCCGTAGCATCGCAAGACTGGACCCGAATCCCTTACAACCAAAACTTAAAGGACTTGAACCCTAACACCCAAAGCCTCGAGCCCTAACCTACAGAGTAAACGCATTGAAACCTGCTGGCATCCGCATAGCCTTTACATGGACAGGTTATGACCCCTAATAGTTTTACACCTGCAGTTAGTTTAGGCCCTAGGAAAATGGAGCCACGGATGAACCCCTGACCCGCGGTCCTCCAAGTCTGTCGATCGAAATAATGCCACAGATTGAAGCTTCGTACTGTGAGTCCTGCAACCCTGAACTCCCCGAAACCCAAGGCAGTAAAACCCGAGACCCTGAAATTCGCGATAGTGAAACTACAGAGCCCTGAACCCGCAAACACTCGCGCCGGAAACTGAAGCTCCGAGACCCAAACCCTCAAAACACAAACTAGACAAAACGAAACTCTAAATTTGAAAGCTCAGGTTGCAACATGGAAGCACGATAAACCTGGACTCCCAAAACACGGTCGCGGAAAAAAATCCGCACAAAAGTGGAAAAGGCCTGCACAAAGACGTTATGTCTGAACCCTAAATCCTAAATCCTACACCCTAAACCCTAAAGCCCTGTCATCGTACGAGGAGTCGACCTCGAACTCGCCCGCTGTGCCTGTTCAGAGAGGCCGGCTTAGGGTTTAAGGCTTAAGATAGAAGCCTAAATAGTTACCTATAGTCTTTTGCTTAAAGAAAAGGGGCCTAAATCAAAACATATACTATTTGGGGGGTTCTTTATTATAATTATGGTTTAAGGTTTAATATAGAAGCCTAATAAATAATTACCTACAGTCTTTCTTTTGGGGGGTTCTTGGGTAGAAGTATGGTAATGGGCCCAACACCCTGTTACAGCCAAGGGAGCTCCAAAGGATCGCAACAGTCCGATTCCAGCGCGGTCCGCGATTCAAGCAATACGAGGGTTTAGGGTTTAGGTTTAGGGTTTAGGGTAAGCAATGCGAGTCAAGCACATTACCTCATTCAACCACGCACGATGCACGCAGGGGTGGGTTGGGAGGTCCGATACAAAACGTTTGACGTTGACTTCGCTCCTTTGGTTTTTCCTCTTCTGTTCGCTGCTGGGCGTGTTCGTGTCCTTATGGGTTTTCGGCGTCCGATGTATAAGGTTCTGGTGGGTTCATGCCTTATCCTTAGGGTTTTCGCCGTCGTTAGGCTATTTGGTTTCCGCTGCAAGGTTTTCGAATGGGTGCACTCGCTAGAGGGTTTTCGGCATTTTAGGGCGAAGCCTGCGCCCGGGCCATGCGCGAATCCGCGCCTTGCGTTCCAGAATCTTCCTCTGTGCGAATCCGTGGGTTTGTGCTCGAATTCGCTTGTCTGCGCACGAATCAGGTGCGCCCGAATCGGTTTTTCGAGTGCGCGAATCTTACGCTTCATAGGGGTTCTGACTGGTTGGGGGAACGGGGGTTGTGGGGTGTAGGGGGCACCAGCTGCTGATAGGATTTCTGGCGTCACAAAGAAACTCTGTCGAAAGACTACTCTCAGTCAGTTTGCTCCGGAAGGGCTTTAGTCGAGAGACCACGCCCAAGGTTTTAGGATCCGGGGTTCAGCTTGCGGGTTCATCTCTACAGGAATGAGCTCTGTATAGGTTCCGAGCATTAGTTTCAGACAACACAACATGCTTTGCAAGAGCACGCGGCAAGGTGAGCTTCAGAGCTTGCGAGCCGCACCGTGGCAGCACGCAGCATAATGACGATCATGAAAGGAACGAACTACGCAAAGACTGAAGATACAGAGAAACTGCGTGAAATGTCATACCGTGATGATGATCATGGCTTGTGATACTGACAGTGGTAACAGTACGATAACTCTGGCGATGCGGACCCTGACGATGGCGAAGACGGACGAAGATAAAGATAATGCTGCGGATCGCGATTATAGCCGTGGTGATGAGGATGTTGATTGGAATGATGGTGTTGATGATGATGGGGAGGAGGAGGAGGAGGAGGAGGAGGAGTACGGTGTATATGATGACGGGTATGCAAATGACCATGGCGATGGCGACCGTGATTCTGATCTTGTTTGTAATGATGACGTGGCTGCAGATGATGATGGGGACTATAGCGATGGTCGTGGTAATGACTGCTGATGTTAATCAATACCACTTCCCTGGCCGTCGCTGGCTTCATCCGACGACTCTGTTCGCGGTTAAGCACATCTTAGTACCCTGCAGCCCCCTGATCCAAACCACTCTAAACTCGTGGTTTCAATGCTTATAACCTCTAAGCCCGGTCTGTATCTGTCGCGACCAGCTCAAACACCCCGGAGATGAGGATGTTTGGTGGTTGTGGGATCTTTGGGCGCTTGTTGCCATAGTCTGTCTCGTTTCTTTTGGCGGTTTAGGGCCGCTTTGGGACTACTGCTATTAAACCCCTAATCCCCTAAACCCTAAACCCTAAACCCTAAACCGTACTGCTATTCGCCGGCCCCGCCTGCCAAGGCAGGGCCTATGGCTGTGATATCGAGCTCCAGGCGTGTGCCCCCGGGAGTTGGGGGCGGGTTTTGTTCGGGTTTGGGGTTTACCCATAGGCCCTAAAGTAGTTCCTTTTTGGGGTTCATATATAGGATCCTGTAAGGTACTCCAAAAAGGAACTACTATGGGGCCTATGGGTAGTGCTGAGCAGGCAGGGCAGTAATAATGGGATCATGGCTTCGGTCTCTACTGGTCTCATAGAATCTACTCATAGATATTCATAGATGCCCTGGGTGCCCTCCACCTACACAGGAGTCTCCGGTTTCCGGCTTCAGGGTTTCGGCTACGGCTGCAGACTGGGCTTCCTGAGTTCAGGGCTTCAGGGCGTCTGGCTTCTTAGCTTCGTGACCTTATACTCGCTTTGTTCCCCAAACAGAAAGAATTGGTTGGTGTTGGCACCCAGGAACTAACGCAGCGCACATGTTGCAGCCCGGTCCCAATATGTACGCACGATCTGCGCGGCCGCTTGCCTTGGCCTCGCTTGAGCCTTGAAACGTCTGAGTCTCGCCAGTGCATGGGGAAGCATTTTGGCCGTCGTGTCCTGGCGGTCTCCTGCTTTCTTCTGGTCTCTCGGGGGTCTCCCGGGCACTTGTTGTGCTCGTGGTCCTGGTCGTGGTCGTCGAGCTCCCCCTGGCCAGCTCGTGGCCCCGAGGGTGAGCGGGGTGCACGGCTGTGCAGGCGTGCGGGGGTCTCGTGGTGCAGTTACTGCATGGTCCTTCTCGATGTTTGGGGATGGACACTGGCACAATTTCGGGGTCTCCTCGTTAAGCCGGAGTATGAGAAGACGGGTACACATATCAGGTTTAGCCATAGCTCGCCGCGTCCTGACCACACATCTCTACATAACAAGCTCGATGCGCTATTGTGTGCCTGATCAAAGTGCGCGGTGTGCAATACTTTACGATGCAATATACGGGTGTGCGCAGGGTTGTAGCACCCCCTTGTTCTAGTCCATCAATGTATTCTTCAAGTATACGCCACAACCTTATTATCATTGGTATTGCCCTACTTATATTTTCCAAGAGAGCTCCAAGGGCCAGTCTTTGAGGGTTTTGCAGGAAGCTGTTGGGCTCAGGATCTAGAGCCCCCAAGACCTGTCTAAGCCGAAGCCCCAGCCCCGAAACCCGAACTCAGAACGAAACACTGAATTCCAACAGCCAGAACCTTACGCAAATGCAGCGGAGGCCCAGTGTGGACCACCTTTGCAGGCCTTGTGCCCTTCTGGCCAGCCAGATAGGATGTCGCCGAGGCCGAACCCCAAACCCGAGCAGAGGTGTAGGGGTTGCAAAGCCTTCAGCCTTCAGCCCCCGAGGGTAGGGCTGGGTTCAAGTGTTGGCGCCTTCGTGTTTCAGGGCCTCGGGTTGGAGAACGCCAGTCATGTCGGTTTATGACAAAGGAATGTCTGGTCCGTCTGGTCCCGACTTAAGTTGCAACTATGGTTTGCTAGCTGTTTGGATCCAGGAACATATCGATATCGCAGAGAACTCGGCACAGAATTCCCCAAGTTATTCTTGCGCAGTCCTTTCATAAGTCCCGCGTGTGACTGTGGTCGACATGATGATACGGAGTCGGGACAGTCTGGTGCTGGTCACAGTATCTCCTCCAGAGCCCGTGTTGAATCAGCGAAGAATACTATCCCAGGAGCTGTGGATGTCTTTGGATACACTGTGCCTGCCGCTCCTAACCCAAGTAACTATGGCTTAGGAAAATGGGGATTTACGCGTTCGGGGTAACCCTACATCCTCTTCGCGCATGGATTCAACGCGAGATGAAGAGCCACAACAGCACGTGGCTCATGCTTAACTGAGCTGGTTATAGCCAGTACCAAGCTATGGCGCACCCGGACCGAAACGAAATTGGAGCTCCGTAGAACGACTGGGCCCATGCAAATGTTGGAGCATCTATCCTGAACTCGGGCAACCACACCTGAACCGATAGGTCTTCGTGCGAAGAGCTGCAAACTCCTGGAGCTGTGTATCCGTTTGGATGGGACAGTTACGCTATGTTGGGAACGTGATGGGGTTCAGGGCTCGACGTTTGGCAGCATGACGTTTAGAGTTTAGGGCTTAGCGAGGGTTTCTAGCAGCATGCAGCATTGATTGTTTGCATGTGCTCCAGGCAGCAGTTGCCCATACTGCCACGAGCACACGCAGAGTGCCCTGGCTCCCAGAACATAATACACTTACAACCCGTAAGCCCCAAACCGCATTGAGCCACGCATTGCTGCCCCAAGCCCCGTCACGGACATGCTAGATCGTAAACCCCTAAACCCTCAATCCGTACGCCGTTGGAACCTCAAGATCTGAACCCCGCAGTTTCCTAATCCCCCCAAGACGGTCACAACCCACACCGACGCAAGAACCCTAAACCCTAAACCCTAAACCCTAAACCCTAAACCCTAAACCGAAATCCAGGTGCCACTCTGAGTAAGCCCGAGCCGAAACCCAACCCTCCGGGAGCCTCCGGATCTAAGGGTACAGGGCTTAGGGTTTAGCGTTTTTCGTTTAGGGGTTGAGGGTTTAGGGTTTAGGGTATAGGGTTTAGGGTTTAGGGGTTTAGGGTTTAGGGTTTAGGGTTTAGGGTTTAGGGTAGGTTGGGCTTCAGGGTTTGGCTTTTAGCCCATTCAATCGTGGCTGAAAGTGACACGAGGGTCCAGCGACCTTGAACCGAAGTGGTCTCTCACTAGGGGGCCGATAATATCACACAAGTGACCATAGTAGGCAGATACAGCCGTTAGCGCTTTTGCCTCTTGCCTTACTTGGCTTTGGCTACTTAGATCCCAAGCCTGCTTCACCTTCCCTAAGCCCTAAACCCTAGACCACAAAACCCTAACACCCTTCAACCAATTAGCGAAGGCATGGCGAAGTTCAGAGCAAAAGAGTGCAGAAAGGCGTAGACGTCTGAAACATCAATAGCACTATGCCCTTGGAGTCCTTAGATACTCACCTCTTCCACCCACCAAGGGCCTAAACAAGAAGTAGAAATACCATCCCCTTGCAGCTCGTATCTATTAAAATACATCCCAAAGCCCTATTTGGGTCATGAACGGCCCTGCATTAGGGTTCAGGGGTCTTTGCGGGGGTTCTCGGGCGATATCTCTTTCAGGGGCTCAGGGCTTTCAGCTTTGGGGTGATCTTTTGGACTCTGGGAGTTGGGAGGTTAAGTGGCTTTTTGGGGTTTTTGGATATAGGGCCTGGGCGAACATGGGGTTTAGGGCTTCAGGGTTTTGGGCTTGGTTTTGGGTGTGGGCTTTTAGGGTGTTCGGCTTTCGGATCTCTGTTGGAGCGCGGCCCTTGCTCCTGCCGCAAGGCATGAGCATACAAACCCTAAATCCAAAGTCCTACTTGGGGGTTCCTCAGTAGTTATACATACTTACTAGGTTCCCCAGAAGTACCTTTTTGCCCTTTTCTTTTTGGGTTCCCGTACTAAAACCAAATAGTAGGAAAAAGGGTACCCTTATTATTAAGGGGCTACTGGGGAACCTAGCTTATAACCCCTATTATTAGGGAACTTATAACCCACTTACAGCTTCCCATGAACCTCCAAGTAGACCCTGAACCCCCAAAGCCTCGTTGAAAAGGTCACGGTTTAGGGTTTTTTTGTCTGGTGCTTAGTAGGGAATGGGGGAATGGATCCCTATGATAGTCCCTTAAGGTCCCTTAGAGTAGTCCCTATAACCCATTCCCCCATTCCCTACTAAGCAACCATGCCAGCCCGGCTGTTGCTGCTTCTGCTTGCGGCTAGGAGCCCTTAGTCTTGACTCTGAAGCCTCAACCAAAGGGGGCTAGGCTTAGGTCTGCCTTTCAAGGTCACCGTCTGGGGTTTAAACCCTAAACCCTAAACCGGTTTCGGTTAGGGTTAACTGTTCCGGTCTTGCCAAGCTCTCCGGCTGAGGGGGGGAGGCATCAGTC
This sequence comes from Symbiodinium sp. CCMP2456, assembly GCA_905221635.1. Taxonomy (NCBI): domain Eukaryota; class Dinophyceae; order Suessiales; family Symbiodiniaceae; genus Symbiodinium; species Symbiodinium sp. CCMP2456. The sequence goes on along the minus strand of CAJNDV010032161.1, from coordinate 1,135 downwards.
TCGTGTTCCCGAAATGAGCCAGTACTTGGGTGAAAGCAGTTTCGCCTTGGTCCTGGAGCTGCCAGCACCTGGGGGAAGCATTCGCGCCGTGCTCTCGATGTGCGAAGTCTTGGGCGAAAGCATTTTGACAGTGTCGTGTCGCGGCGTAGATGCTCAAGAACAGATGCCGGATTGTGCACATGAGACAGCGGTCTTCACTTTCTGGCCCCAGTGGCATGCTTCTGGTATGGTCTTTCACTGTTTGGGGATCTCCACTGGCATATTTCTTCCCAAGCCCTAGACCGGAAGCCCTTTCCCAGTGAGGTTAAGAAAAAAGGGCCTGAATAATTACCTGTTTGGAATCTCGGGTTGCGAAGCGCAAAGCGCCCGGCTAGGCACGAGCATCTGGTCAATGCTGGGTCAACGGAAACTTGTGCTGTGGGTCACTCTGTGTCCACGAAGGGCGCTAAGCTAAAGAAGCTCAATCCCAACAACAGCTTGAAGAGGAAGGCTGATAGCATCTGATAGCCCATGCAATCTCTAAGCTCCCAGATCGAAGTCAGGACCACAAACTGATTGCGGTCGTGTCAACATCTTCAAGTCCACACTGAGACGCCAGTGACACCCATCAGTGCCATCAAGAGCACAAGCTTTCGTTGACCCAGCATTGACCAAATGCTCGTGCCTAGCCGGGCGCTTTGCACTTCGCAACCCGAGATTCCAAACGTTGAAAAGTTGAAGGAGAGCACCGGCAAGAAGAAGCTGTTCTCATTGACCTGCAAGCTTGCTATACTTATAGCATAACGGGCCCCCAAACCATATTCAAATCATTAAGGCCCCTACATTATAGAACCCTTATTATAGTATCCCTTATAGTATCTCTTTGAAGGCACCCTTTAAAGAAATCCTAGGGCTCATTGTGTAGCGATAAGCCTGTCAGTCTCTGAGGATTCTCCCGTGGAGAGGGACAGCTGCATCGTCCGCGCAAGACCTTGCGAAACAAAATCAAGCGTGGCTCGGCCCTTTGGGGGATGGTGGAGCTTACGAAGATTGATGAGTGCTTCCATTTCTAGGGGTTATTAGTGATTCTGAACCCTAAACACTACAATCCCTACAATCCCTTGGAGTTGAAGGGAAAAGCTTGCTTGATTTTGAT
>CAJNDV010032160.1:5345-35591 GCA_905221635.1 Symbiodinium sp. CCMP2456 | reverse complement strand
TAAACCCTAAACCCTAAGCCTAGATCTGAACCCCAAGCCAAACTGCCAACCCAAGCCTACTGAACAGCATGATCTCATTGCCAGGCCTTGGGTGCTTCTTCGAGTCGGTACTGACCAAGGACGCTTTCCCCAAGGGTCCAAGAATAGTGGGGTTTACCCAAAGGCCCCATAGTAGTTCCTTCTTGGGATTACCTTATAGGATTCTAAATATGAACCCCCAAAAGGAACTACTATGGGGCCTACGGGTAGGGTTTAGGGTATTAATAATAGTAGCTACTTTTTGGGGCCCAAATATCTACTAAGTAGCTGCGATATTGGCACTTCATAGCGATCCCCTTTGAAACTGAAACTGAACCCAAGCGGAAACTGCCCCCCCTCCCCCGGGGTACGCTCTGTGGTACTTGGAGCCTTTGGGCATGTTGTAGAGGTCAGGCTAGGGCTCAACCAGGAGACTCCAATATCCCTTAACTAAGGAATATACCTTAAACTCTTCTAGGATCCCTAGTATGATTTACGGCATATTCCTTAATTAAGGGATATTGGAGTCTCTGGGAACTAGACGTAGGGTGCTTCGGCCCTCTGTCCCGTTACACGCAAAGCCAGTGTACCTCGCCCCAAGACCCTACACCTCCCTTTCGAAATGTGCCAACCCAGTTCATTGTGATATGATATCTCTTAAGTACTATACAACAATATATGCTAGAATGTTTTTTAAACCCAGTCTTAAACCCAACACCACAGATCCCAATCCAAAGCCAATCTGGACGACGTGGAGCAGTGCCCTCAAGGCCTTGTTCAACAGGTATCTAGGTATGAAAATGTGCACATATGCACAGGTACATATATATATATATATACATATACATATACATATATATATATATAAGTACACACATATATATATATATATAACATAATTTTCTATTATATATATATATACAATGTAACGGAGTCATGGGGACTGTAAGGTTTATGCAGACCTGGAGAAAACAGTAACTCCAAGGGTGATAGGAGCTTTGGGCAAGCGTTCAGCCCTGGAAGGACGGCAAGCCGCAGGCGAGGAACGTCAAGGTTCCCCTTCGAGCGGGCTTGGGCTAGGGACTAGGGTGTATGCAGGTTTAGGGTCCAATATAGTGTTCAGGCTAAGTGAGCACAAACATTTCCGCACATGTCTCCAAAACGTCAAGTATCCTAATTAAGCTAAACCCTTGTCGGTGTGTAAAGCTGCGGTGGTTCAGGGTTTCCGGGACTGGAAGTTCAACCAAGACACGCAGAACGCTGAGCATTGTTTAGATGTATGTGTGTATACGTACGTGTGTATGTATATATATATATATATATCTGTATATTTCTTGACACGCAAAAGTGCGTTTATGCATAGATGAACGGATTGGTGGACGGATGTATGTATGGATGTACATGTGGATATATGTATGCATGCATATATGTACATCAACATGCAGGTATGTATGTAAGCCCTACCCAAGTCATCAGGCTTGCAGGGTCTAAAGTTACATATATATGTGTATATGTATGTATATGTATATATATATATATATGTATACATATATAGTTGTTCCTTCAACCCCACCAGCTTGATAAATCGGTCGTATTCCCCATACAACCCGGTGGTTCGAGCCATGGAGACAGCAGTGGCGCCAGGTGCTTGGTGGTGACGGAGCCAACATGCTGGGTTCTGTCAAGCCGCCGTGCAGCACTGACAAAACCAGCATAAAGGGCCGAATACCTATTGAATAAGATGTTCCTCAGGGTTCATTATCTGAAGCAACCAAAAATGACATCGTTTTGTTTTCAAGGGCCCTATACTCAGTTTTCATAGCCAACAAAAAGTCAAAAAAGCACTGTCCTGGTGTTTCGGGCCAAACCCTATACCCTAAACCCTAGACCCTACACCCTAAACCCTAAACCCTAAACACCAAACCCTATATTGTGGGCGCGTTTGAAGCTCCTGGGCCGGCTTCCAACCGTGGTAAACGGGAGTACTGCTATTATCGGTTTCAGTGCTTTAGGATTCTAAGGCTCAGAGGTTTAGGGTTTTATTAAGATTTATACGGCTTCATCAAGGTCTTATAAAGGCTCCTAAACCCTCAAACCTGTATCCTTTACAGGCCTACCATATGAAACGCCGGCCCACCCTAAGTCCTAAGCCTACAGTAGGGTTTAGGGATGTCGGATGTCTCAACAATACGGAGTTGGGGTCGTGTGAGTCAGGATGTTTCAACACTGAAAATTTGAGAACAGGGACCCGACATATAGACCCCAAGTAGCAGGATCCTTATGCAGGCTTTGGGGTTCGGGTTTAGGGTTTAGGGTTTATGCAGTGCGCCACCAATGTTAAGTGTTCCCACAAATCTTGAAGCTTAAACAGAATCCTTGAATCTGATAAGTGTTCCCACAAATCGTGCAGCCTAAACAGAATCCTTGAATCCGAAGACCTGCTTTGAAGCGGGAAGTGAACTTCTAGCAGCTTGATCTAAGGTTTTGTAAAGAACCTCAGGCCGGTTTGCTTAACATATCGATTCCCTTACAAGGATCCATGTGCCCAAATATCATATACTTTGGCCTCAAGCTATTCCTTTTATAGGTACTTTGGAGGGCACAGTGTATACTAATTGGGCACACGGACCCTTACCGCTTCAAGGCAACCCTAGGACTCTAAGGACTCATATTTTAAGGCTTTTGGGCCCAAAGACTCTATTATATAAGGCTTTTGGGCTGTTTTGATGCTAAGGGCAAGAGCCTTTGGGTGTCCGTTGGTTTGGGGAACTCGGCTGATGTTTGCTGGCCTGGATTCTTGCGGGTTCACGTGGGGCAGAAGCCAAAGGCTCCATGTACCTTTATAGTAGATACTTAAGCCTTAAAGGGGTCCCTATATAGGTACTTTAGGGTCTAAGTATATACTATATGGGTACATGGAGCCTTCGGGGAAGCCTACCAAGCCCCCTCCCCTCCCCGGCCATATACTTGCACCCGGAATTAAACTCAGGGCTACCAGAACCACTGTTGCTTGGGGTACATCGGATAAGCCCCAAAATCCGCGATGGCCAGAACTTGCGCCTTTGTTGGGCCGGGTTTGTATCAGCAAGGCGCCCTTGACCACAGGTAAGCCTGTAAGCCTTAAGCCCGTCACGTGAAGATGCAGCCCCACTTAAAAAGTTGGATGATATGAAATTGTTTAATATGTCCAATGTAGGGTTGTGGGGCTCCATATTATAGCTATAGCACCCTTGCTAAAGACTGTTACTGTATGGAGGGTAGTACCCAACATACGGCTGATGATATACATCCGGCATTACCCATAAATAAGGAATTTGCTATAATTTCCCATAATTTCGGGCCCTCAAGGTCTCCATGCCCAGCCCTCCCTTCCCCGCCCTGCTCAGCCCAACCCGATGCAGGATTTATATCATCAACAGTGTGGCTCTGAGGTTGCCAGGTTTCGGGTCGAAAGCACCGCACAAGCCCATGCGTCCAAGGAATTATAACCCCATGAAGGGGCCTGGGACTCAGCGCTCACTTAGTAGAGGGTTTTGGGTTTCAAGTTGAGGGTTTAGGGTTCGAAGTTTAGGGTTTAGGGTTGGGCTTAGTAGCTGAATGAATACATGTTACTCCTTTTTGGGGATAATGGGACCCCTTATAAAACAGGAAGTGTACACCGATCTTTTGGGGCTTATGAACTCAGCACTCGGGGATCCGGGTGTCTAGAGACTTCGGAGAGCTTTGCGCCGGACAGGCAGGTCGTCAAGTCGGCATTGTCTTTCAGCGTTTAATAAAAAGGGGCCTTGATAATCACCTATTCTGGCAGAAAGTACCACAAAACCCAATTCTACTTATTAAGGCCGCCGCTACATTGGGTTTTAGGGTTCTGGCCCAGGGATGCCGAAGAAGTACCAGGGCATGTGCTCAAGAAACAGGAGTAATGCAGGGGCCTTAATAATCAGAATAGGGTTTGGGGTATATTATAATATAATTATAGTAAGGAACCCCCAAAACCCTATCCTAATTATCAAGGCCCGTACATTAAATGTGCATGCCATTAGAGTTGGCCTCGGCTGGGTCCGTAGCTGAGATGTATCTCAGTCAGGATACGTGTTGGTGGAGGCAGGCACCACTGACCTACTCTGTGTGCATGCCACTTGCCCAAACCGGAAAGGGCCAGACCATCAAGGCTCTGAAAGTCCGAAACCCTCCACCCAAACAGCCACAAAGCCCGGAGACTAAAACCCGATAAAGCCTCTACCTTCTGAGCCCGAAGCTCCAAACCATGTGGGTCTATGCAGATCTTTCGTGTGGCGGTTTGGCATCGCACGCCTTACCTATAGTCTCCAATGTAGTTTCTTTTTTTGGGTTTAACCCAATGCATACTAAGGATCCTAAAAGGTAACCCCCAAAAAGGAACTACAACGGAGACTATAGGCAAGCTGAGAGACCTCAACTCCGTAGTGTGCAAATCCCTAAACCCTAAACCCTGATTTCGGATTTTCTTCCTTGGCCCGAGGTACGGTTTCATCTCCTCCTCTATGTGGGAGGGAGACTGCTACTTCAAGGGCAAGGACTTCCGGGTTCAGGAGTAATGTAGACCCCCGGAGTAAGTTGCGCCTGCATTTTCGGGCATGTAGGATGTATGTATGTACATATATATATATATATATACATATTGTATATGTATACATATATATATATATATATAGCTAGTCATTGAAGTAACTGATTAATTGATTAATTAATCTATTGATTGTGGTTTATATATATATATATGTAGAGAGAGAGAGAGACACGTGCATAACATGTTGGCATCTGTACAGCGGAATCCTTACCCAGGGGTTGAGATGTTCATCAGGGGTCTAAGCTGTCGCATGGCCCGCGAGTTTGAATTGTTGCTGTAAATCCGGGACCCGCAGGAACCTGAACCTTACGCCCCAAGCCCAAGCCCCGCAGCCTAACCACCCAAAACTAGACCCAAACCAACCCGACGAAGGACCTCCCTCCACAGCTGGCAGCATCGGATGTGAGAGGGATGAAGGTGCAACACTTTCTTGGGAACCCTGAACCTGCAACCCTGAACTTTCGGGTTTAGGGTTTTTGTAAACCCTAAGCCCTAATTAAGCCATCTATACCGCGAAGCCGTGAAGCCAATTCAGCCCAAAACCCTTACACCCCGTCTTTAGCCCAAACCTAAATACATTCAACACCCTAATCCTAAAGCGCCGACATTTTCGTCCGGCAGTTCGCCGCACTAACCTACCATGGATCCCGAAATAGCTCCTCTAAGAGTGGTTTAGGCGTCAGAGGATCATGGGACTTAGTAAGTAGGGTTATAAGTACCTGAATTGGGGCTTTAAGTAATTGTAAGTATAGTTACCTTAATTATAACCCTAGCTACTAAGTCCCATGATCCTTTAAGTAGGGTTTCGGGTTGAGGTCACAGTGGTCTGGAACAGGCACTTTCCCAGGCTCCATGTTCATATGGGCAGTTCTCTAAATTAGGGTCCCTTTTAGAGCCCTTTTTATAAGGGTGCCGTGCTATATTGGGGACCTAAAAAAGGACTTTAATTTAGAGAACTACAGTACCCATATAGAGGTCGGAGCTCTGCGGCTCTTGGTGACGTTTCTAGTTTGTTCATGTTGAGGTTCTGCATAGCAGTCTTTACATGGACCTCCAAATTATCCATTCCTTGCTTGAAGGAACTGTATCCCCCTGAGTCTATGACATGCTATAACGTACTACACCCTACACCCTAAACCGGAATGTGCACGAAAGGGCCTCAGACCCCCATGTTAGCTTGGCAACATTGTATTGGCTATAAACTTGAAGGCCCTTTAGGGTTCAGGGTTTAGGGTCGTGCAGGCATAGTTCAGCTGTTACAGTAGGGTTCCCCTGCAAGTGGGGTTTTGCGAGTTCGGATGTTTCTAGAATGGGGCCCTGTTCTGTGGTAGGGTGTTATACTTTCTGAAGCTTTCGAGCGCCTACCGTGGGCAGGGTGGTATTACCCAGACCTGCCAAAATACTTATACATTAACTTAGGAATATGCCTTCGATTATAGTAGGATCCCCGATATGATCTAAGGTATATACTCCTTAATTCAGGGATTTTGGAAGGTCTGTGAAACAGAAAGGACTGTTGCGTGGGATGGAAACTGCTGGTTTGTACGTCTTCGACATCCCTCTCCTTGGGAAAATAAGACCACTACCAGTGGGCCAGGTGCGCTTTACGGCGGTAGCCATGCAGGATGGCAAAATGCAGGCTGGGGGGGACCAGGGGGTCGCCTACGGCGTTGTATTGAATGAAGGTGGGGGTTTATCTAGATTGGGATCCCTTCTAGCGTCCTTTTCCAAAGGGTGCCGTAATTTTTTTGGGGGGGGACCTAGAAGGAGCCCTGAATTTAGGGAACTGCCCAGGTATCCTGGAGACTCTGTGCATCTTGCTGTAGGTGTTGCAGCAAGTGAGGGCTTGGGCTCAGCATTACCCTAATGGTCCATGTACCCAAATAGATATACTTTGGCCTTAAAAAAGCTCCCGGTTTAGGGTTTAGAGTTTAGGGGGCAAGTCTGTGAGTTTTGTTGCAGCAGCTTTCTCCAAGCCATGGCTTCGTGCAATGTATAACCCAACAGCACAAGACTCAGACTCCTCACATGCATCGATGAGGTCGTCACCGAGTTCTCCCTTTGCAGATTTCTCTGTAGCTGCATAAGATACTCCCTCCCCCGTGGTCACGGCACTCAAGGTTCAAAGCCTGAAGCTTCGAGAAGTGAGCTCTTCGACCTAAAAGCCGAGAGCCTAAGCTCAATGCTCCAAGCTCTGCCAAGAGGCACGCGATGTGATCGCAGGGGGCTCTGTCGACTTCGGCTGCTTCTAAGAGTCCGGTAATAGAGAGGCCTCAAAATAATTACCTAGAATATTTTGGGGGTTCCTTATTATAATTGTAGTATGTTGGGCCCCAAAACTTAAAACCCTATTCCTTTTTATTAAGGCCCTTACATTATGCTCGAAGGCTTCAGCTTCATTGGGTCCAATAGTTTCCGCACACGAACTGTTCAGTTCAGTAGGGTCTAAGAAGCTGTGATCCTTCAAGCGACTTAATAGCTAGGGTTATAATTGAGGTAACTGTACTTATAATTACTTATAGCCCCAATTAAGGTACTTATAACCCTACTTACTAAGTCCCATGATCCTTGAAGTACTGAGTTTTCATCTGCACCAATGTGCTTTCAGAAGGTAGGCTATCCCCGAAGTCTCTCATTGTTCATAGGCTTATTATCCGGTTGCAATGTCCCAGGACAAGGCTGTTCAGACACGGAACCCTAGATAGCCTCAACCCTTAAGAGACATGTATAGGGAATCCCAGCACTAATCGTCCTTAATCTGGTTTCCAACTTTTCGGGGTCTGCAAAAGTTGGGCAGAGGCAGGATGCATTGGCTTGTCAGAAAGCTGTCTGCTTGGGTGGGAATGTGCGGTCTACTTGGGCTCATTGGAGGGTCTGGGTCTGGTGGGTGAATTACTACAGGGTTTAGGGCAGGGTATGTTCCTGGAAGCCCCATTAAACCCCCACTATAACCCTAAGGGTGGGAGTACTTAATATAATCATATACTCTCCCAAATATAAACCTAGATAACTACCATCCGCAACCAAAGTACCTGATTATTAGGTCTTTTGGACCCTTAAACCCTAAAGGCCCTAAACCCTTCGGATAAGGGTACCTGATTCGTAGGTCTTTTGGACCCTTAAAATTAATCACAAGTCATGAAGTCTTGCAAACCGCTTCAGACTGAGCTCTCGGGCAACGTGCCCAAAGGGTGTGTGTACCGATGTAGTAGATATAATTATATGTATATATATATATATGTATATGTATATTTAAATATATATATATATATAGGAAGCCACTATATACGAGCTCCGATTAAATAATTATGCACTGTATAGATGCATAGACCTTTAAAACCCAGTGCTTATCCCAACAAGGCTCCCTTTAAGTACAAAGCCACATACAGAACTTTATAAACCCAAACAAAGCCCCTCCAACACACCCGAAAGCAACCCTAGGCCATCAACCCCTCTTAGAAACCCTACAGCCCTAAACAAAGGGTACCTTGCGCGCTGAAAGGAAGACCTTGAAGAACCCCTGAGGAACCCTTTATGGAATTGTGGTGCCCTGACAGGAATCCTGTTCCGACAATAGCTCTCAGAGGAACACTTATAGATCCCTGTAAAAGGAACCATGAGGAACCCTAAGAGAACCTTCAAACCCCAAACCATGTACACAAAAGCCCACTTTATGAACCCTTAGTAGAACCTCTTAAAGGAACCCTTAATCGGTTTAGGGTTTAGGGTTTAGGGCTTAGGGTTCAGTAGAACCTCTTAAAGGAACCCGTAAACGAACCCCCTGAAAGGAACGCTTTCCAAGAAGGGCACAGGGACTCTTTGGGGGAGATGCCCAGGTGCTGCAGAGCGCTGCGCCTGCAGGTGGGCGTGGGTTCCCTTCCCTCTGGTGAAGCGTCTGATTTATGGTTTAGGGTTTTGGGTTTTGGGTTTAGGGCATGGCTTGAGGTTTTAAGAGAGGGTGCTTAGGGTGTTTTCAGGGCTTCTAGGGTTCATTTCTTGTCTGAAGTGGGTCAGGGGGGTGGGAGGGTGCAAGGCTCCAGCGATTTTACGTTTGCGCATGCCTGCAAGAGTTTGGAAACTCCCAAACCCATGAACCCCCATGTGGAAACAGGATGTAGTTCTGGGCAAATGTAGGCCCTTGACGAATACACCAGCTTTTTCAGTGCCCTGGTTAAGGTAGTTGGCGGGTTTTATTCATCAGAGGTCTACATTAACTTAAGGTATTAGGGTTTGTCTTATGGTGTAGAAAGCCCTGAACCCTATAACTCAAGAGGTTGGCCTGCTCCTCTGTCCTCCTGCATGCCCGAATCCGGGCAAGCGGGCTGTCGAAAAGTCCGTTACCGCGGATTCCAGAAGCATCGATCAAGCCTTTATAAGCCGCAAACTCCAAACCCTAAATTCACAAACCCTCAACCCAGCTCGGAACTCTGCATCGGAGCAAGTTGAACAGGTCCGCCTCCAATGCAAATGAGCCCGGCGCTCGGGGTTCCAAGGGTTGCCGGATGAACAGCTCGTGGGCTCGGGGGTTTCGTAGGATCAGGGCCATTTTTTGTGCATTTTTGTTGGTGAGGGGCGGGGTGTCCTTGCGGTGCGGATACCATTAATTATCTTGTGTAAATGTTAGAGTCCACTATTGTCGGAATCTTCGAAACAAGTAGAGTGCATGTTATGTTCGTTTTCATAGATGTACATATACATATATACACAGACATACATATTAGAGCGCAGGGGAGAGGGCAAGCTGAACACAACGAACATGTGCATCACTACAAGCACACAATGCGTCGTCTGTCAACCTGACTGTCAAGCACATGAAGTTCCTTTAGTTCTGTAATTCGTCAAAGGCAACAACTAAGGAGACAAGGGTGTGCTGAGAAGTTGTTACTTGTTCGGAAAGCACCATTCTGCTAGCTAGCTCTACGCTTTGATGATGCTGTTACCATGTCCCTAGGAGTAGATTAAGTAGCCGTCAGCCTTTGTGGGGTTGTTATGACCCCTATACACTCCCAACGGTAAGGGTTAACCAATACTTCCCATAGGAAGCTGGACAAGAAAGTGTCATGCAGCGATGGTGTGTTTGTGTTAGTTGTCATCGCACCGCAGTAGATCGCCATCTTGCTGCAGCGATTGGGGAGAAAGATAGGCTGAGCCGCTGCAGTAAAGCCTCGTGGGGCTTCTTGCGCTGCCGTGTTGCGCGGAGCTAGATAACACTAGCGTGCTCCCCACGCATGTAGTTTAAGCTCTAGTTTAAGCTGCTCCTACTAAGCTTCAAACCCTTAAAACCTTAGAGTTAATTAAACCCTGATAAACCAAAGCCAAGGTATGCCACCAATGCCTACGCAGCGCATGGCGCAGCCGCAGGTCGCACTTCATTGCAGTGGAGTCATCCACCTTTCAGGGCTTGTCATCATGGTTGGTAGACTCTCCTCCTCCTCCTCCTCCTCCTTGGTGGTTTGGTTTGGTTCTGGGCTTGGGTCTGCTTGAGGGCCTTGGTTTTAAAATCATCGTTGCGGACTCCCTCCCTCTTGTATTGTGATGTGCCTCTCCACCCCCCTGTGGTGTGGTTCGACGGTCTTTGGTATTGTCATCATGGCTGGCTGACTCTGCTCTTCTCGGGACTCTCTGGTGATGTAGGAAGGTTCGGCGAACCGGGAACTGGGACCATATGTTCATTTTCCTGCAAGGGCTTTAGTATGATCACCTATTAATTATGAGACTTCAGAGGAGACTGAGGGCGCTCTACAATGCATCTTCAAGAGCTAGGCTATTTGGGTTTGGGGTTTCGGCTTTAGGGTTTAGGGGCCTATACTTTGCTCCAAGCCCCGGGTTCGAAACAACTCGTGTCGCCCTTCCTCTGCTTTTTTGTTTGCACCTCCAGCCTTTGCCTGACTCAGACCGTATGTACCGTTGAGAGGCTAAGGCTTTTGCTTGGAGCCACTACATTTCCCGGCCGGAACACTGTCAACCCCGAACCCTCATCCCTAATTCCCATAAACCTCTCACTCTAAACCCTAAGACCGTAGAACCCTAAAACCTGGAAGGTCGTCGCGCCAGCTCCACAGGCCCAGGCGAGCGGGTTTCGGGTTACACACAAACCCTAAACACACTCCCAAGGAGCCTCATGAGCCCTGCAGTACCCTTATAGACCCCTTAAAGGAACCCTTATAAAAGAGCCCTAAACCCTAAAGGAGCCCTAAACCCTAAAGAGCCCTTTTAGGCAACTTAAGGAGCATTCCCAAGACTTCAGGGTCGAAAGGGCCTCAGAATTCTGTCTGGTGCTTAGTAGGGAATGGGGGAATGGGTTGTAAGGACTGCTATAAGGGACCTTAAGGGACTATCATAGGGATCCATTCGACAGAATTAGGTATTTGAGTTTATAATTAGGCTAGTAAGCTAGTGGTTTCGTAGGCTGGTTTTTGGGAGAGTAAATGATGCTTGGGTACGTGGGACCGTTTTGGGGTATGTAGGGCATACAGTTTAGAGTCTACATAATCTCTCTAGGATAGGAACCCCTTGAATCACATTTAGGTTGTTTACTCAACGAAGGCGTTGGGCGTTTTGGCTGCAGCCCCGAACCCTACAAACTAGCAGGTGCCGGAGGCAAGCTGGAAGGATTGCTTGCAAGCTGGGGTTTGGGGTTTCAGGTGTTCGGAGTTTAGGGTTTAGGGTTTAGGGTTTAGGGTTTAGGGTTTAGGGATTTCAGGCTTAGAGGTGTGGGATTATTAATGGGGCATCGGGCCTTTGGCCATCAGGCCAGGGTTGAGTTGTTAGAGGTGAGGCTTATACCAAACAGACTACAAAACCACATTATAGGGGGCCTTAATATTTACCTAATTATTCTAGTTTGGGGGGGGGGTCCTTATTATAATTATAGTATAATATACCCCAAAACCCAATTCTAATTATTAAGGCCTTACCTTAAAGCGGTTTGTTCTAGCAACAGAGGCGCTGACAATCACATGGCTTCGATCGCCCCGCCAAGCTTGAGTGTGAAGCGGCCACAACCCGGAGCCCTCAAAGAAACCACTCAAAGGTTCATGCTGAATTCGGTAAAAGTCGGTTCTAACTACTTTCCTTGCGGTTATAGGTCAGAGGTACCTCGATATCACGATCCCGTAAACCCCTCCCCCCCCCCCAGGTACCTACTATAGAGGGCCCTAGGGGCTCTAGTACTTTTTTTAGTAGGTACCTGGTGGGGGGTCAGGGATCCTGTGCATGTTTTAGCACTGCATGCTGTGACAGGCAGTCCCTAAACCCTAAACCCTAAACCCTAAACCCTAAACCCTAAACCACCTAAGCATCCGTACCATTGGCCTGAGAAGAAGGAGCCTTGAGTCGGCTTGGAGCGGCATTGGGTGGTTGTTTCTCGAGATTTCTCCCAAGTTAGGCAAAGCCTATGCTATACCTGGGCCAATGCCGTGGTCTCTTAAACACTATAGGTCTCAGCCCTTCTTCCTACCCGAAACTCAAGGTCCCCAACCCTGCATTGCTCCCGCCTTCGCTCTCCCTCGGAAACGCTGCAACTCCTTTGCCAGAGCTCAACTTGCGAGAAAATATTGGGCCCACCCAGGTGCCACGAGCGCCGCCGGCAGGACGCTCAGGTCTCGCAATCTTGACACATGCAGGGGATCCGTTAAACAACCCTCAGCCAAGCCATTTAAATCGGGCCATCGTTGTGAACACACTTTCCTCACTGGTAGAAGGAGATCCTAGCCAAACAGGGCACCGACACTCTGGCTATCTTGCGGGTGGGTAGTGGGATCATCTATGTCGAAAACTGCGATATCTGATTCTGGATGTCTGCCATCCTACTCAGAAACCCTCAACCCCAAACCATGCAAAACCCTAAACCCAAAGCCCTGAACCCCTAAACCCCAAAATCCTAAACCCTTAACCCAAAGCCCTAAACCCTAAACCCTAAACCCTAAGCCAGACCTGCAAGGCTAATATCCTACACGCAGGTACCCAACAGTGGGGTCCTTTGGACCCTGAGGCTTCGTAGATGAGTAGGTCTCCGGTTTTGGTTGTCGCCCGTGCGTGCGCAGTAAGTGGAGTCATCCTGCTCGTCTTCCGTTTTTGGTTGTGTTGATTTTGGCTCTAGGACTAGGGTTAGGGTAACGCAGTTAGACTTTGGGATTTAGGAGTGTGGGGTTCTGGGTTTACCCTAAGGGTCCAAGTACCTAATAATCATATACTCTCCCAAATAGTAACCTACATAACTACTATCCGAAACCTAAGTACCTGATTATTATTGGGTCCTTTGGACCCTTGGGTTTGTGGTTTGAGGGCTTGCCTCGTTCGCCTCCGAGGCGCCGACAATGGCGGCTCCTCCCGCAGCCATGGGTGGCGAACTCAGAGTTGCTTGCTTCGGGTTTGGGTTTAGGGTTTAGGGGTTAGGGTTCAGGGCTTAGGTGGGTGTGGCGTTTTGGCGTTTAGGGCCTTCACACAACGGTTCCTCTCATCAAAGGGGCCTATGAGGGTACTCTAGTATGATAAGGAGGGCTTTATGGGATTCGGGCGTTTCAAGCTTGGGATTGAAATTCTGGCTTTGGGGTTTGGGCTGTTGGGGTTTCGGCTGGGACACTTCAGACTCATGGTCTGGGGTCAAGATCCCTGTCCGTAAGCGTCCAAGCATTGAAGAATCCGATACACTACAAAATACATTCCTTCAAGACTACTAGCCTCCGCCCGCGTGCCTAATGATTACGTCCTTTGAACCCTTAGGGAGTGATCGAGAATCGAGTTTCATTTCGCCTGGATAGGGGTGTGTGCCTCGATCCTGTCGATGCTAGGTCCCAAATCGAAACTCTACACCCCGAAAACACTGGCGTGAGTTCTTAAGGCGCGTTTGGCAAGTCCAGAACAGTGGTCTAAGAAGCACGAGTCTGGGATAACTATAGGTTTATAAGTGTTCTGAACATACAGGAAGAGTATGGAATAGAGTCTCCATACAGGTATATTACAAGGTTTCCCCCAAATCCTATTCTACATACAACTATGCGGTTAAAATCTCCGGTGATGATTGTCTGCGCCACTCTGTCACTGGACTAAGCTTTCTTTCAGGCTGTGGTCGAGGACGTGACTTGTTCAATGCGACTGTAGGGGAACAAGTGATTTTTCAGAATCAGCAGCCATCAGCTTCTACGGAAGTCATGGGTCCCAAACCCAAACCCTGGTTTCAGGGGGTCAGTTGAGGCTCTTGGGGTTTAGGGTTTAGGGGGCCTCAGGGAGGAATCTTGAAGGATCCGGCCGTGCACTTCGCGGTGCGCCTTCTTCCACTGAGGCAGACTGAGGTGACTAAGGTGACTAAGGACTGGAGAGCTCCATCCATGCAACCGCAACTCATGCCGTGCTGTCGAGGGGTTTGGGCGTCCACAGGTAATTGCCCCTGTTGTATGTTTTTGAGGACCGGCTGCCTTTAATTACTGTTGTCAAACGTGAGAAACATCTAAACGCATATAGGTAAATACATATATATATATATATATATAATATATATATAATATATATATAGATGTATGTATGTATATGTATATGTATTGTATGTGTGTATATATATATAGATGGAACTGGGCATTTGTATGTATACATATACATACACACACACACACTGGTTTACAAGTGTATGCGGATAGGTAGATAGATAGATAGATAGATAGATAGATCGACAGATAGGTACATAGATACATGGATAGATAGATAGATAGATAGATAGATAGATAGATAGATAGGCAGTTCGATAGATAGACAGACAGATAGATAGATGGATAGGCCGATAGGTAGATGATACATAGATACATAGGTACCAACTAACTTTTCATATATGCACATAGATATATGTAATCTTATAGAAAATATAAATTCATAGGAGTATGCATGGTTCCCCAAGGTTTTGCTTCCATCTACAACGTGTTAGTTGTGCGCTGACTTTCGCTGTAGCTTTCCTGCTTGGTCGAAACTGTTGTCACAGGAGTCAGTGGTTCTTTACTGAGCAGCATGGTGACT
This sequence comes from Symbiodinium sp. CCMP2456, assembly GCA_905221635.1. Lineage (NCBI taxonomy): Eukaryota > Dinophyceae > Suessiales > Symbiodiniaceae > Symbiodinium > Symbiodinium sp. CCMP2456. Next base: position 20,959 of record CAJNDV010032160.1, on the reverse strand, counting down.
GCTGTCGGTGTGGTTGCCGGCAATTTCACCTGAAGCAGGTATTCGTTGGTTTATGTTGCCCAGATGGCACGCTGAGTATTGCCAGAAAATCACTGTTCTGACAGCAGTTTAGTTGAAATCACTTGTGATCGATGTCTGTCATGACTGGTTTCTGCAGGTACCATTGCTGGCATTGCTTTGGCCAGTGATGTTGTGCATGTCTGCTGTTCTTGTGCATCACATGCACGCTTGGCTGTGGACTGTACTCTAGCATGCTGGTCATGTTATGGATTTCTCATGTGTTTCTTGCAATGTTGTTCTTTGATTGACTCTGTGACAAGGCCATACTATCCCTGAGGGGACTTCCATGGTTGGCTCGGTGAAGACATTTGACCCGGCGAAGGCATTTTGTCTCCTTTTTCAGTGGTCTTTGTGTTGCGGTTACAAGTGATTGGTTGTGGAGTGACGATGTATCTTCTGATTGCATCTTTACCTGTTGAAACAGCACATCGACGTATGTGCTGACTACTGTACATCTATTTTTCGTGAGCTTTGGAGTTTAGTTTTCATCCTTTGCAAGAGGCTTCCATCTGTTGCTTTCACATGCAATGTGCTGCGTGCGACAGCAGTTTGCTTTAGTGAGTGCCGTAACCCCAAATAGCCTGCCTTTTTAGGGCTCCTTATTGTCATTTCGTTGTACATGATTGCACATGTAGGTTTTTAGGCTCCAGGTACTCCCTCAGACAGTGGGTGGCCCATCCACTCTCCGGCCAGATGCCTCATCGAATCTCATGCTTAACACCCCAAACTCTGAACCCTAATTACATCGTTACACCGTCATTAAGGTCTGGCTTGGGGCAGATATGCTCACACTCCAAGTCGCAGAGTCTTGCATAAGCCTTTGAGTGAATAGCGCGAGAGCTTACAGCTGTCGTTTTGTTTTTCGAACCCACAGTCGCAAGCAAACTTGCCACCACCCATGCGGTTCGCCGTTAAAACCCGGTAAACACTGGTGCAGAGAGATCGCAAACCTTAACCCAAAGCCTTGGCCTCCACCCTAAACTTTAAACCTCTACACTCACGTGGGCCGGGAACCCTCTCCAGTCTGAGGGCCTCGGCTGTTTTAGAAGAGGGCTTTTCTTTTGTACCTAAAGTAACCAAATGTACCCAAAAAGAAACGACGCGGCCCTGGCCCGTCTTGATTATTAATGTAGAGACCCTTATTATAGAGGCCGTATAGGGCCCCTAGGCCCTAGAAAGCCCTTAGAGAACCTCCTAACTATCTAGTCACATCGACACTTTTCATAGGGAATCAAGTGCGGAGTTCTGGTAGTCAGCAGCCTCAGCATGAAAAGCAGGCGAGCCCACGATCCGCTCGTCTCAACTCAACATACCCTTAAGGGTTTAGGGTGAGGTTTCAGGTTTCGGAAAGAAGCTTGAATGTTTGCTGTACCTTGCGTCTCAGAGGCCTCGGCAGTCTAATTCACCCGAAACCCTAAACCCTAAACCCTAAACGCTAGACCCTAAACCCTAAACCCTAAACCCTAAACCCGAAACCAGAACCCTAAAGATCCCCCTTGTACCCTTTGAATATAGCACCCGCTCAGAACCGAAATGACCCTGGCCGATCTCCCTTTTTAGGTGCCCTGGTTGCTTTCTTGGATAATTAGGCCCGAAGTACTTCATGGATAGTAGGAGGCGGCAGGTGGCTATATTGGGGAGTTCCTGGTTAAACTAACTTAGACCCAACAAGTCCAACAAAGCAAGACCCGTTTTCCGCTGGGTTTAAACCCCGATGAAACCCTCAATCAGAAAGACGAAGTCTAGACGATCTTACATCTCGTAAGACTGCGAACTCGACAAACAACTCAACACCTCAACCCCGAAACCCTAAAACCCTAATGAACCCTTATAACTCCCCAAAATGCTCAGACCCATCCCAGGGGTACGGATTCATCTCCGCGCCCAACTTTCCAGTGGACACCTAGTCGCACTTGTCGATGTAGGGGGTACGAGTTCAGGGCTCAGGGTCTATATGGTTGTGGTGTCATGGAGCGGTACTGTTTTGCAGAGCAACTATGTGCGCAAATCTACCACTACAGTATATACACATCGACTGAGTTCTTCTGTGATGTTGACATGGGTTTTGGAAGGTCTCCGGGTTCAGGGAGTTCGAGAGTTTGAGGCTTGCTGCTTTTTGCTACGTTGAGGTTGTGTTGTCTTTTGCAATTTATTTGTTTGTTTGCTTGTTTGTCTGCTTTTGTGTGTGTGTATGTGTGTGTGTGTGTGTACGTGTGTACGTGTGTATGTGTGTATGTATGTATGCGGCTGTCTCAGCACGGTTTTTGCAGGAGACAAAGGCTGGAGCGTGTGGTGCTGTGCCTGGTTCTTCCTGATCACTCATAGAACCATAGAACTTCTCGGCCGAAATATAGTATAAAATACACCAAAACCCTATTAAAATTATTAAGGCCTTTAGATTACAGGGCCGGAAAGCTGGGTGTCTTTCGGTTCTTGGTTGAGGGCTTTGAGTTGGCGCTCTTAGCTGCCCAGAGCTCTGCCTTCATGGCCTGGAAGTGGACGCAGCTGTGACTGCCCCATCATCTTGAACCGAATCCCTTAGCATCAGAATAGCCCAAAAGCCTTTTGTAGTAGGGTCTTTGGGCCCAAAAGCCATAAACTATGAGTTGAAGCTGTGGGAATCGCATTCTACACAAACTGATATGCGAAACAGGCATAGTTACAGCCTCGGACATTAGCCAAAGCCAAAGGCCCAAAACCCTGAAGCCCTCAACTGTGACCACCCAAAAGAAGGTCGAAACTCCAAGCTATCGAGCTTGTTGAGGATGTGTCTTTCAAGCCCTAAGCCTAAAAACTTTAAATCCTCTGGGGATGTATCGTCAAGCCCCAAAACCAAAACCTTCTCAAGATCTCTCCTTCAAACCCCCAAAACCAAAACCGTCTGAGGATATTTATTTCAAGCCTGAGTTGGAGCCCGTGGCGGTGGGCCAGCAGGCCTTCCAGAAAGTTGGGCGCCAGACGCAATAGGCTTAGGGGACTGATTGAAGAATGCGTAGCTGATATACATATACATACGACATACTCAGCAACGTCTGCATCTTACAAGGTCTGGTGAACAGAGAAGCTGCGGCTGCGTGCGTGAGATGTGGCGGCTTCAGGGGGGGCTCTGCGGTGCCCACAGATGCCGTGCTCATGCTAAACCAAACTGTCGTTCAACTCACATCCAGTGTCAAGGTTCAGCATGAATTTCGACGACACCCTACACCAAGAGTTTACCCCAAGCCGCATGAGCCCATGATGCCCTAAGTCCTGCACCTTGATCTACGCCCGCCATCCCAAGTCCGTAAATCCGCAGCAGTCAGCTTCAAAACCAAGCGTTCTAAATTCTAAAGCCCGATATAACTTAACCCCTCAAGCTAAGCAGCAGGTGACCTTCACCATCCACTGGACGCCGCAGGGCAAGCCTCAAGCGCGGGAGGCACGTGTCCGTATATGAAGGATGCTTAAAGAGCCAAGGAGTTCATTCTACAAGGCACGTTAGGCAAAGGGCTTTCAGGGGGTTTAGCCCCGGCGGGCTGTGGGTGCACAATTGCAACAATATGTATGGCAGCTGCCAACAAGACAGATCGAGGGCGGAAAAGAGAGCAGAGAGGGAGTTAGAGAGACACACACGCGAGGGTGAGAGCGAGAGACACAGAGGGGGTCAGAAAGTAGAGAGAGAAAGAGCGACAGGGTAGCGGAGGTCTAGCAGATTTGTGAGAGGGCTTCCAGAGGGTGATTCCTTATATTTCAGGGCTTAGTGTTTTGGGAATGGGGTTTCGATCGTTACGCGGCCTTACTGTAGATTCAGCTGTTTGGGGCTTGAACCGACAGACCTGAAGGCTCAGGGCCCAAGATTATGGGATTGGACGGCTGCTGCAGCCCGAAAGAAATTCTAAGGTTGTCTCTGTGGCGATGACAACTCAGAATCTGAGCTCTTAGCACTTCGGGCCCCGTTGTGCCCACAGGCCTCAACAGCCTAATGCTGAAGCACAAAGCCCCAGCGTCCGAAGACCTTATACATAGAATAGCGAAAGGCACCCCCATGAGAAATGGGAAAGGGCCTTAACGGGTATGAATACCTGTAACGGCAATAATAATCGCACTAATGATGGCAGTAATGATGATAACTCATAATCGTTAAGTTGCTCGAAAAGTAGCTCTGCTGGAGGGCAGGTTGCTGTGGGGCCCAGGTCTTTGCGAACCCACTGTCTGAATATAGTGTAAACAGAACATTCCGTGACCCAGCTGTCGGAACATACAAAACCGCTGAAAGAGGTGGGTTGCAAGAACGCAGGCCCCACAACCTCCTCTTGAGTAAGAATCGCATTAAGTAACAGCAGTGACCACCGCAATATATTTACATAATGACAACCTTGGTCTTAGTAGAAAAACAAGAATGGCAGCATGCCCTTCAAGTTTCCTTAAGGGCCCTATGCATCTTCGGAGTGAAGCTCGTGAGAGGTGACGAGCCCGATGCAGGCTGGCGAGTTTTTGGCCGGTGCCCCAGTTCGTTCACGGACCTAGGTTAAGGGCTTGGGTGTTTTGGGGTTTAAGGTTTTGAGGGCTTTAGTTTGTTTTTTGTGGTTGGTGTGTGGGATGTTGGGGATGACAGCTGCTTGGTGCAGCCAAAGCTTTTTCAGTAGTCGTTTTCAACAGTCTGTGTTGAATGCTATGAGGGATTGTTCGAGGAGACTGTCTTGATATTTCTCCTTCATACGATGGATGTGTTTCAGAGTTGGAGATTGGACTTCGGCTGTCTTGATTTCTGATGCCGTCCATGTTTTGCCGCCATCAGGATGATGGTTCATAGTATCTCGGGTCATGATAATGGTAAATCTGTCAGTCCTACTAGTCATCCTCTCTGTCTCCAAGGCTGAGGCTCGAGTTTTCGCCATGGGGCGCAGGGACCTCCCCACGCCATCGACCTTGCAAAACCGCCAACCAGCAACCCTGGCAAGTGCACGGCCCGATATGTCCCGTGCTCGCCCGCTTCAGTCTGGCACCGTGCGACGATACAATCCGAACAAAGGCCGCCTGTCTTTGCAGATTTGGCAAGGGTCTTTGCTGGGTTCCTTGTTCTCAGGGTCCCCCTTTATCCGCGTCAGGCCTGTGGCCAGTATTTATGCTCCTGGCTTTGGGAGGTGTAAGCTTTGGGATTCGTTCTTCGTTTGTGGTACATATTTGCCCTACCTGCCGACAGGGCTTTCGCCAACTTAGTGGCCCCGTTCCAAGCGATGCTTTGAAGAATAGTCCGGAGAGTCTGAGGGTTTGTTTAACGGACTTCGATGCTTGTAAAAGGCCTGTAAATAATTCCTGTCTACATAAAGGGGACACGTTCTCCAAAGCTCCAGCATTGATCGACCTCCTTCTACCATGCATTGGTTTGTGACGAATGGCATCAAAACATGGATCCTCGGCCTGCGATACCTACAAGACGACTCCCTACAGACCTTACACCCCAGGAAATCTCTGTTGAGGTCGCTTGCTTCTGGGGTTTTGGTCTTTTGTTTATAACCTCCGAGTCGGGAGTCAAAGGGTGTATACAGGTCAAAACCTTGTAAGAAACTTCGTTTTGCAACCTTTTTGGTTCTTGGATTCTTCTGTTTGCAGGTATTGCGGACAGACCCCATGGAGTTTCCAGCCTCCAAGCACTATCCCTAAAGCCCTACGGAGCCCTAAACTCCGACATTTCGAAGATATATAGCTCCCGAAAACCCCCAAAGCATCCCAAAGCTAGAAGAAAACGGGTCCAAGACTTCCGGGTCTAAACGTGGTTAGATTGCCACAGATACTTCGGCCTCAAACAGACTGCTGGATGATAGTCTGTAATGTAGTAATGCATGTACTATATATCATAGGGTTTAGGGTTTTGGCGCGTGTTGGTACAGTTCAACATCAAGCCTGAGCTCTGAACCGTAATACTGAGACTGCAACCCGACAGCCTACTTAAACCTTTCCTAAGCCCCAAACCCTAAACTGCCAAATCCCAACTTCGGCCCGAAGCCCCACAACTCCCAGATCCTAAACCCTTTACCCCATAAGCCCGTCCTAATTCTGTGTGCTAAGCCGCAAACCCGACACTTCACTTCACTTCGCAGCGAAAGGTCTGAAGTCCTGTGCCAAAAGAGAGCGGCTCCCTAGCAAGGTGACACGGATCGCCTAAATACCCCAAACATCAAAAACTCTATCACAGACCTCTTACTCCCAAATCCTAAACCCTAAAACGCTTTCTGTCTTATCAGGCTTCGGTTTCCTGGCGGTCGAAGGCCGATCGCAGGACGCAGTGGAATTTGCATGTCTTGGGTCTACGCGGGCGACAGGTTTGGGATTTATGGTTGAGGCTTTCCGGCTTAGGGTGTAGCGACTATATACTCTAGCCTTAGGGCAAGCCTTCGCTACATAGCATCAGCCCGCCTGGCAGGGTTACACACTCGTTCGCTACCCCACCAAACTCGGCTGGTGAAGGCAGCATTGGTTGAAGACGTGTCGCGTGCTATTATGCTTTCGAATCCGAATATTCATGGAGACGGAAAATAGGAGCGATTTAGCAACCGAGTTTCTGCGTGTTTCTTTGCTCAAGAGAAACACGCAACAGAGAGCATCGGTGCAAAGCCAGCCACAGGCTCTGGCAGGCCGGTCCCTCACAGCAGAGCCATTGCCATGAAGGTCAGCAGGTCCCAGATGCTGAGTATGCTGACAGTGCTTCTGGTATGTTGGTCACATGTCTGTCAGGACTGCCTGGCAATTAATACGCGACAGCAAAACTTGAAATTGCTTCGAGAGCGCAAGGGCATGGCATTGACTGGAAGTTTAAATTCTTTACCTATCAGCCCAGAAGGAGCCCATATTGCGTTGGCAATCTCTGAAGCAGGAAAGCGAGGTGATTGGCATCAAGCTCGGCGTCTGTATTCGGCTTACACTGGTGCTGAGATCCAAGTTTTCAGTGCTGCTATGCAGGCGGCTATACGGTGTGACCAGTACAAGCAAGGCGCGCTCATCTACCGGAAACTTCGCGGTCTGAACATTAAGATTGACTCTCTTGCTTTCGCAAGTGCTCTCAAGATTCACTCAATGTTGGGCCAGAGGGACGCCGTTCGTGAGATTTGGACAGAGGCTATGCGAGAGTGTGAACTCGATGCTCTACTTGCTGCAGCTCGCATTTCCGCCGCTGCTGCAGAGGGAGATGTTCAAACAGCAGCAACGGTTTTGGATCAGATGAACAACAGTTGTGTCTCAATAAATGTTGGCCATTTATCCGCGGCTATTCGAGCTTGCTGGCAGGCAGAAGGAAGCCACCATAATGCGGCTAAATATCTGTTCAGCTTGCACAAGGAACTTGACCTTCAGCCTAATGTAATTACATTCGCATGTCTGGTCGGAGCTTATATGTCTGCTCCGCTGGAAGACATACTGGTCGCCTACGCTGACATGAAGGAATTAGGAATTTTGCCAGACACTGTTTTTGCTGAAATATTTCTGGTGACAGTTCTTCGCAAGCCCAAAGAGGATGCCTGGAAGGCGGAGGAGTTGCGTATTCAGCTACAAAACTGCTCGCCGGAACGTATCGCCGCTGCGAGACAAGCCATTGCGGACTTCAAGGCGGCAGGCGTTTCCCTAACGGACCTGAGTTCGAGGATCCATCGAGTCCTGCTGAAGCTGTAAACTATGGACGTGGCGCCGTGGATGCTTTTTGTTCCGCAGTGTTATCCGGTGGCTCGCAGAATTGGCTGCCAGACCACACGCCTTGCAGCGGGCTTACGTCTCAAAAGTACTGCGTCGCCAGCTGCCAGACTACGTAATTGTGTTGGGAAGGTTTGCTCATGGCACAACAGACCGGTCGCTGATTCGGCATCTGAACTCAGAAGCTCACGGACACCTACCCAAGCTTGCAGCTTGTGCCTGTGCAGGACGTCTATTTCCAGAAGCAAAATCTGCCGATGGAGTATCAGGTGCGTCGGCCCGAACTCTCTTCGGGGGAAGACTTCCGGGTTCGTGGAAAACTTGGAGCTTAGGGTTCAGCGGTTGGAAGATGTGGGATCGTTGCAGGTACCTGGGCGGTTCGGTCCTATGTCGTGTTGGTGTGGAGGCTGTTGTGACCTTCCGTTCCGGGTGGGTGCAGGGTATATACTTCAGTCGTCTGTCCTAGAGGGAGTTTGGCAGTACAGCTCCAAGCCAAGCTAAGCTCCTACACGACTGTCAAGATTATAACGAGAAGCTTTTTCTCTGCATACTCCAGCTTCGCTGAAGGTACACTTCACACCAGTTCATACCACACAACACCCGGTCATAGAGAAAAGGCATTGTCCAAAAAGGTGGTGCATAATCAGGCTTTGGGACCAGCCAGGTGCCAGTGGATAATAATGAATCTTGGCTAGTTGCCAACCCATCGGTGCAGGAACACAGCCCTGATTAGGAAGTGATCCCCTGGTTCGTGAGTCTAACTCCGTTGTGTGAAGGAGTCGACAGCCATGGATGGTGCGCAGGCATCGACCGGCAACCGTTAGCTGCGTATCATAAGGCAATGACTGTCTGAAAGGTCTGCGGGTTTCCGCAATAACAGGCTGAAAGCATTGAGACCGCACCCACAACCAACCACCCAACTACTGCGGCTTGCACGGGCTTTTAAGTTTAGTGTTTGCTGCTCACGGCTTAGGACTTAATACCTTTCAGGCAGGAGGCTAGATTAAACATCTCAGGGCTGCAGTAGAAGAATGCTTTAGAGCATCCCGAGCCCAAAGCAACCAGGGTATCCTGTACAGGAATGATTTGTGAAGAGGAACTCCTAATTGGTTTCTTCCTACCTTACTGTCATGTCCTTTGTTCCCCTAACCCTAATGAGGACGGTCTGAAGTTCAATTCTGCTACTATCCCTGCAAGGAACAGCGAGCAACATCTTCTTTCCAGCCACTTTCATAGTCGGCCTCGGGGGGTTTAGAGCTTTAGGAAGGCCCTTCGGTAGGTGTAGATCGATGCGAGGATTCTAAGACCTTGAGTCTTTATTCTTTAGGCCGCTTTATGTGGATCTTAATATGTTGGTGTTATGGGGCCGGGGGTTCTGAAAAGAATTCATAGTGGCCACGGAATGCACTGTAAGTAAGCCTCCGACACTAATCAGCCACATTTCGCTGCCCAGAAATCAAACAACAACTCATCCGAGCCTGTGAGGCCGAAGTTGGCGCTGCACCCCACTCATACACTTTTAATTCATACTCAGACACCCTCGGCTGAATCACCAGAAGCCAATCAGGCCCGTCAGCAAACGCTAGACCCGAAGGCCTCAACGTTAATGCATGAAACCGCAACCTAGTCCCTGAACCTAAACCCAACTCAAACCAAGCCCAAGATCCCAAATCCACATCCCCGAGTTCCAAGTCCTACGAACCCTGTGCACTCGCAAGTCATGTATCGGTTTAGGGTTCGGGGCCCTATAGCCCTCCCTCTGATCTCCTAGACCTTGAAATCCCGCATGGAGCGATCCTAAACCCTATACCCTACCTCAACCCTAAGGTCCTACACCCCTACACCCGGAACCCAACGTCAGCTTCCTGGCAGTTCCAATTTAGCGTCGTCATGTCCCCTGCGCAGAAGCCCCAGGCTCAGGTGCGGCTCTGAATGCACTTGGAAATCGTATGGAGTTGTATGTACATACAGTATGTATACATATATATATATATATACATATATGTATATGTGTATAATCTACAAAACTACTATCCAAATCCTGAATCTAACTACCTAGTGAGTAGGTCCGGTCCTTCGGATCCTTAGGGCATCTTTTGGTATTGTGGTGTTTGATTGTTGTCGGGTGTGCGGCAGTGGGTGGACAAGAGAGTTGCAGCAAGCTAGTCCTTCATCACGGGACAGGGATATCATTTTGAGGTCGGCTCTATCTTGATCACTTGAGACATGAGGCTAGATGTTTTGAAATTCGGGGCTTCACTTTAATTTACTTGTCTGCACGGTTTGGGGGTTTGTTTCGGGGGATTCGTGGTCTCCCGCTGGAGGCTTTTGTTTTGTTTTGAAGTTGCAGGCCCTCCCAACATTCGAGTCAAGCATGGCAATCGAGTCAAGGATTGAGTAGACTTCGAAGGCATGCCCCATCAGCTCCACAACACAAGCGCTACAATTTTTTGAGTACGATTTTGGGTCTTATCTTGTGGAGCTGATGGGATCATACCCTCTTCGGAGTCCGAAGGTTTGATGTAGGGCTTCTTTCGCTTAGTGAATTGAAACGGTGTACGATTCCAGGGTTTAGGCAGGCTAAGGGCCTCAAAGGGGCGCACCACAGGCCATGAATGCAATCGCTTTTACCGTACAAGGACCCCCGCAGAAGAAAGCCCGCCACTCTGCTGACTGCTGCGCCTCAAACCCTGATCCCCTAAACCCTAAACCCGACTTTTTGTTGGTTGCTTCTACAGTTTAAACTCGATGGGGTGAGTTTCTGCGGGAGAAAGGGTACACTTAAAACAAAAAATAAAAAATAAAACTAAACCCTAAGTTACCCTAAATACGCTAAACCTCGACCCTTCAAGACCGGGCCAGGACATGGAACTCATAGCAATGCCTGGCCCCAACGGGGCCATGCCTGGCAAGGGTGGCTTCGCTGGCGTCAAGAGGCCCAATCCGTCACTGTCGTCGATGTAAACTAAATGCCCCCACTTCGATTCAGGATTGTCATAAGCTCAGGCATACAGTATATGTAACATGTATACACATATACATATATATATATATACACATACACACACACACTCACGGTTAGGGTGGTCATTATCCACTGGTTGTCCGCACGAAGCTTGTGCAGTCGTGCTATTTCGGTTGAATCGAAGGACAACATCCTGCATCTTGCAGTACCCTAAACTAACGGGCAGGGAGTGACTAGAGTTATTATCTCGACTACACATCAGCAATTTTCCTTCAATTGACAAAAACAGGAAAAGATACTTCAATGCACTGTTCGTTACACCACTCTAACATGGATCTTGGGACCAGACAGGACAGGACAGTGGAAATTGGTTTGAGGCTGATTCAACCCAAAACTCTCAGACTCCAAGTATACAAATAGTACTTACTTGGGAGTTTGAGTCGAAAGTCCATAAATAGTACCTACTTTGGGCTGTTTGGAGTCTTTGGGAAATAGCAGCCCGCAACCCCCGATGTAGGAAGCCGAACGCCCCCAGAGTGCGGCGTGGTGTCCGCTTATCGTCCCAGTACCCTAAACCCTAAACCAGAGATCCCGAAACCCTAGTCCTTCAGCCTGAGCCCGACACGCTGGAAGAAGTGTCCGAGGGTTCAGCGTTCAGGGTTAAGGACACCATGTGGAACAAGGCAAGCTTACAGCTTGCTCATGTACACCATGACTAATGGAACAAGGTGCCTTAGTAAAGGGGTCTGAATAAGTACGAACAGTAGTACTGCTCCGGGCTCCTTATATATAGTACCTATAGTAGAATATACCCCAAAGCATTATTCTAGTTATTGAGGCCGCCATATCGCTGAAAAGGACGCATGGAAACGAAAACACACACCGGAACCCATGATCCCGGAATCTCGAGAATGTCGGCTGCTGCTCTGCGTCTGCTCATGGCATGTATAGAAGGCCATGGTATTTTGTGTAAGGGCTTCAGGGCTTCTAGTCATGATTCAATTTAGCATATCATCCAGAACCCTAGCCAGACCCTACACCTGAAAACCCAGAACCCTCACGCCCCTAAACCCCTAAACCCCAAACCCTAACGTTCCCAAATCCTAAATGGCATAAATCCCAAAATCCTGTAATCCCCTGAATCAGCTAAGCCGTCCTTACCGAAGCTGTTGGGGCAAGGCCAGCGCCTACACAGGTGCCAGCGAGACCTTCAGGCCTTTCAGGTGCACGAGCCGTTCGATTTGGAGCATGCGGGGTTTTGGGGTTCAGGGTTTAGGGCTTAGGGGTTTAGGGTGCAGGGCTTAGGGGGCTTAGGGCCTAGGGGGTTTAGGGTGTAGGGATGGTTAGGGATGTAGGTGTTTAGGGGTTTAGGCCCAGGCTTTGATTAGGAAATCGTCATATGGCACCAAAGCACCACAAGTAAGTAATATAAATAAATAAATATATATATATATATATATATATTCATATATATATATATATGTTGAACTAAGTAGAGAGATTCGTGTTCAGTCTAGTCTATTCCTTAATGAAGGGTCGAGATTGTAGGAGCAGAAGCAGCTTGTGCCATGGCATAAAATTCCTTTAGGCTGCAGCGGCTCTGGAGTGGTTGCTTACCCTGAGGGTCCATGTACACAAATAGTATATACATTGGCCCCAAAGTACTTATATAGGGACTACTTTAAGGCCCAAGTATATCTATTTGGGCACATGGATTAGGGTTATGCAAATCGGGGAAGCACAGGAAGAGCGTTGCTCTTCAATGAGAACCACGCAACGAAAGCCCGAAACTTAACTTGGCAGAGAGGTTCAACCGAATCATTCAAAATTCGAAGCTACGTACCTTGCTCGTTATAGCTAAGGGGTGTACTGCAAGCATTAACCCTATAGCAGGAGATATACATGCATGCATGCATGTATACATACATACATACATACATACATACATACATACATACATACACATGCATCTATGCATGCAGGCAAGCATACATATACATGTGCACATATACGTACACATATGCATGTGTATGTATGTGTATATACATATATATATATATATATATACATATACATATGTAGCTCGGAGAATGCCTTCCTCCCCAGCTTGCATTCCAGTACCGTCGGCAATGCCTGTGATGGCGAATCCGATGGTGAAGAGGCTAGACTCCTGATGTGGGGGGGGGATTGATGTTTCAGATTCGGCAGACGGTAGGTAGGAGTCCTGCTGGCTCCATCTAGCTGTGATGTAGGATACCCCCAGGCTCAACTATAAACGTCACCTGTACTTATATAGGGAAAAGGAGCTTGGTCACAGTTGAGGTTGTCTGCCCTGAGCCTTGAACCCTCAACTCCAACGGTACAGCTTCACGCATTCGTGTGGGGGGGTCGAAGTCTGATACTGCGCTTAGAGAGCCTCGCACGGTAGGTGCACGGTGCATGATGGGCTGAGGACCTTGCATTTGGCTCAACAGATGTAGGGTGCTTAGGATGCTTGGGTTGTGACATAGTTCCGGGTTCAGTCTAGAGGCCTACACCCTGAACCCTAAACAACAAGAATCGTGAGCCCTGAACATTATCAGCCTTAAGCCCGCAACCTGAAACCAGTCCAAAAAAAGGCCACCACAAAGCCTGAAGCCTTGTGCTGTCAACCGCTTACGGAATCTAAGGGCTCGGGAGCTTTGGACTTCAAACCCTGACGGCCGTACTCCCCGAATCAAATCCTACCTGGGGATCAAAAGACCTATTGTTTCAAGAACTATACCGAAACACCGACCCAATAGTTTAGGGGGTCATGGCCTACGATCTTGTAGGGTTTCGGGCCACCGGACAATCCTAAGTCCTAAAACCCTATACACTAAGCCCCCTACTGGCACCTCAGTCTGACGACGTCTGCAGACCTACCTAGCCCTAGTACCTAGCCCTCGTCGTCCAAGTACCGAACAAGCATATATTCGCCCAAAAACCTATACTACAAACCGAATTATTAGCTCCTGCGCGCCTTGAAAGTCCCCTAAACCCCTGAATTCCAATCTCTAATGAGGACTTAGTCAAAGAGCTACCCGATGAGGCCAAGACCCATGCCGACCACCGCCGCTCCGGAGCCAAGTTTTGGGGCGCCGAGCTTACTGAACATAGGGTTTAGGTTTAGGGTCTTCGCTGTTGAGTCACACCTTCTTGGTTCTCTTGCATGTGTGTTTTCAGGTGCAGTCGCCGAGAGGTTACTCAAAGTTGGACTTGTCTTAGGGTTCAATGGACTTTTCGATTCGGGTTAGGGTTTAGGGTTTAGGGCATGCTGTCAGGAGGGCTGAAAACTCTGGTTGTCCAAAGGGTCCAAGTACTAGTATAGTAGGTGCTTAGTAGGTATTTGGGCCCCAAAAGTATATACTATACTAGTACTTGGACCCTGTGGGTTAAGTCTACATTTCGGCATCGATTTGCTGTTCATGGTTGAGTCTGGAAGCAAGGATCTAAACTCATGGGGGTTTATCAGTCGTATTTAGGGTTTAGGGGTTTCGGGTTTAGGGTTCAGGGTCAATAGGTTTCGGGGTGGGTCTGGCGTTCGTGGGTGTAGAGGCCTGCAGATGCAGAATATTGCCTAACATCGTCTCCATTGTAGTTTCTTCTTGGGGTCCCCAAGCCTTTCATAGGATCTTAAAGACATTCGTTGAAACCAAGCAAAGGAACTACAATGGAGACTATAAACTATAGGTATGCCCTTGGCATTTGATGAAATGACCAGCCTCCTCGAAGAAGTGCTGGGCTTATCATCTGCGCCGCACCCTTGATAGGCTTATGGCTTCCAGAACTCGGTGCAGCAGCTCATGCGCGGCATCCCAGTCGGTCTGCGATTAGGGTTTAGGGTTTAGGGTTTCGAAGCCTCCAGAACTAGTAGAGCAGCGATCCGATGCCCAACTGCCTCGTGTTGAGCCCATGGTGTGTATATACGCGTGCTTCAATTCTTTGGGCGCAAGTTTCGCTGTTTTTGGTGTGTCCTGCTGTGTTGAATCGAAGGCTCCGAGGTCTACATTGAACATAGACAAACCTGTTCGAGGATTTAGGCCAGCCACGCCGCCTTGTCCCAGCCCTTTCCCTGGCCCTTTGCAAGGTGTTTGGATCGGATTTAGGATTTCGGGCCTCTCCATGCGTTTCCTGTCCTGGGTGTCATGTTAAAGTTAGCATTCTGATCGCGCAAAGGTGACCCAGAAACAGGAACCATCTGAAGGTGCTCAGGTATTTCGGGCGTACTGGGGTAAGGATTTCTCGCCTTGCGGCGCTCGGCGTGGGCGGGTGCAAGGTCGGAGCTGAGAGCGAGTCTCATGCTATGCAATGCGGGTACATTTGTTTGGAAATCGTTCTTCTTGTTGCCACTATCTGGTGGCACAGCGAAACAAACAATATCATGTTTACGGGCAGCACTCCCGATCACCTGATGCCTTCAGAAACAAGTGCCTCTCACCGCTGGTCTGTATACATGCAGAAGGCACGGGGAATACTTAGACGTTTCTCGTTTCGTATTTATACCTCGTGTCAGGCACCTGCACTTTGCACTGTTGAAAACCATGGGGGCTGAGTAGGTAACCTTTAACCTTTCGGGGCTATATAATTTAATCCTGCTATACGACAAAGGGTTAAGCCTTTTTTGGGCTAGGGCACTCAACCCCTAAGAAACAGTTTTTCCCAAAACACATATCCTAAACCCTATAAACCCTAAACCCTAAACCCCCTAAACCCTAAACCCTACACCCCTAATCCGTTCAACTCAGAAACCGAACATGGTCCCAGGGCGGCAGCCGGTCTGCAGCCGACATTAGGTGCGGCGCCAGCAGTGTCAGACAAGTAGCTGAAGATGCTCTTGATAGCAATGCCTGGACCCCAAAAGTATGTAGAATCATAGCCGTTTAGAGGTTTTGGGCCATGATTTTAC
>CAJNDV010032159.1:32192-42892 GCA_905221635.1 Symbiodinium sp. CCMP2456 | reverse complement strand
GGCGACTGCAAAGGTGGAGAGCTTTGCTTTCCCAAGCGAGCTTCCCAGTGGCGCGAGCTGGAGCAAATCGGAAGAGACAGGACCTGGCTCTCCGAATCAGGATCTTGGTGTTGCTTCTTTTCCTCTGAGCTTCACTGTGTGAGGGAGGTCACGGCAGGGTGTCGCGTCATGGCGACCTTCAACGTTTTTGGGAGCCCAGCGACTGAGAACTCCGAGACGGCTTTCCCCGAGAGTTCCAAACAGAACCGCTTGTTGTCGTTGCCACGGCACGCCTTGCAGCAGGTGGTTTTGAGAAGCGGCATGGGCAGCACGTATTGCTGCAGCTGCACATGCTCTTTTCAGCGTGACTTATTGGGCGGCCCTTCCCAGATTCTACAACTTTGGCTCGGTGAATTCAAGCAGCGCCTGCGAGCAGAAATGGGGGACAAAGCCTTGCTTGGTATACCATTCCACAACATGTACAGTTTCAACAGCTCTGGCGTCCTGAGGCCTCATCATTTGAGGGGGAGGGATTGGCTCCTTTACAAAGCATTGGTGGCTTTGGGATGGCATTGCCGCTTGGTGGAGTGCGCCGTGAGTTGCGAAACCGGCGGGGAGTGCAAGGGGCTTTCAAGAGCTCGTATCGGCCAGGACATGACAGAAGGTTTTCTGCCCGGCTCCGGTCCGGGAGCGATCAAGGTCCCTGAAGAATTTCAAGCCTTGGCAGGGAGAAACAGCTTGAGCCAGGACGAATATTTTTTCTTGCGTGAAACCAACGGGGAGCTAGATTGGGAAGTGCCACCCCACATTGTTTGGCCATTCCGGGGCGTCAAGTGGGCAGTTTCTCGGGCCTATTTTACCAAACGCCTGCTTGGAGAGTCTAAATCCTGCTCTAGGTCTGCAACACTCTGGGGCAATGCCGGGCAATTCCGCGTCTTTTACTACCGACGCGCAGCCTTACTCTGTGAGATGGAACCCTGCGACAGCACTCATGTTCGCAGATTTGACCCCGATTTCTATTCAGCGTATCACGCTGTTGGAGATGTTAGGGGAGAGCCTGGACTTGAAGCCCTTTAACTTGCGGTCGATTCAATGGTGTAGGGCTCCAACACCGAAAGAGAGAAGCAAAGGCTCGGCTACGCAATCGCAGTCCCTCCCTACGTGGAGTCAGGGTAACGGTTTAGGGTTTAGGAATGTGGTTCAGACTATGGGAATCCAGGTAGCCTAGGGTCTTTTGCTAGAACGTCTTTATTTACGGGATCTGTGCGGCCGCGTCCCCGGAAACCCAAATCCATAACAAGTGTTGGTACACTGCTCTCCTTTGAGTCTTTGCATCGCCGTGGTGTTCCGATGGTCTCTCCTGGTCCACTGGTCGTCACGGCTGTCGCCGTGGTCCATCACCTTAGGTTGCTTAGTATGACTACAGTTTAATATACCCCGAAACCCTGTTCTAAGTATTCAGAGGGTGGGGCTTGGGAGGAGGGGTCAAAGAATCGGGCTTTTCAATTGGTTGTTCCATGCGTTCTGCGAGCCTTGCGATGGAGGAAGGCACACTGGAAGCTGAAGTTTCTGAGAATCGTGGGCCCCAATTTCGGGGGCCCTCGTATTCAAGATCCTACCTCTTGGCGTTCTTTACCCGGGTCCTCTGTTACCCGAATGAGATTCCCAGACAGATGCTGCGACAGGTTTATCGGTATCTCCTCCCTGCGGTTTCAGTGACATCAACACCTGCTTCTTCAGGTAAAGGGGCATGAAATCATATGGGGATTTCCGAAAGTAGGGGGCCCTAATATAGTACCTTAAATAGTAGGATCCTTATTATAAGGACCCCAAGATAGGGTACCCCTTATTTTCGGAAACTGCCCTATAGGGAATCCTTCTACAGTAAGCCGTACATTCCTTGTGTAAGGCGAGCTGGGCTCTCAACAGGCTCGAAACTACGAAGACACCATCGTGGAACCCATGTGATGTGCCTGGCCCATGGAGATCGGAATCAGCATCCATCCCTAACCCTAAACCCTAAACCCTACATGCTCATGGGGGGCTTTCGGAGAGGTGAAGGTGGTTGAGACCGAGAAGGTGCTCAAAACGCTCCCTGGTGCACGGGCGATCTGGTCTTCTGACGGCTTTTCCTCGGTAGTATTAGGGAGACCCCGCAAAAGGGGACCCTTCTTAACTCTACTCATGGCTCCTTAGAAGGGACCTTATTGAGAGGGTCTATATCCCCAAAAGTCCCCCTGATCCTAACTCCTAGGCTTCTACACGCCGACTCAAAACGTGGCAGTTTCCTCGTCAGCTTTGGGGGCATAAGGCCTGCAGAAAATCATTGGATGTAGCTGCATGAGAGAGACATTGTACATTTGGTTCTGAAGCTCAGGGCATCCTCTTGTCGTTTCTTGCCGCTTTAAGTGCCCTAAACCCTAAACCCTAAACCCTAAACCTTAAACCCTAGACCCTAAACCCTAAGCAGCAGCAAGCCTATTCACAGGAAGCTACTGCAGGCCCGCTCCGCACGCAATCGGGACTTGCCGCCTTTATGGAAAGAACTTGTGCAAGTCAAACTCCCTGAAGCTTGGACCCCGGGGTTTAGGGTTTAGGGTTTAGGGTCCCGAATCTAGAGAGAAAGTCTTCTTAAGCGTGTCGATGCACATTATATTGTCATAGAGCAGACTATGCTGTCGGATTTCATAAACGCTACAGATTATAGATACGGGCATTTGTTCCTAAGCCTTCCCTTGGTCGAAGCTAAGGCTCATCAAGCAGCTGAACAGCTCCTACACCCCGGCTTTGAACGAGGCGGAGGTGACTCTCGGAATTCTGCCCTCGGCTTTCTCTTGCAGGCTTCTGTCTTAGGCTTTGAATTAGGTCTTCGGTTTTATTTGTGGTCCCGGGTTCAGGGCTTGTAGGGGGTTTTGCAGCCTCTTCGACGGAGATCCCTTCGTCACGCTGGCCGTTTCAAGACTGGTGCGATGGGAATTGGGCTTTCAAGCATGGAGCTTCTTGCAGCGGACTTGCGAAAGTTAGTCGCTCCAAACCACGTCTTATAATAATAATAATCATCATCATCATCATAATCATAGTAATAACAATAGTAGTAATAGTAATAGTAATAATAGTGACTGCCCTTACGCGCATAGCCAGCCTTAGCCTATCCCCGAAGTACCGAAGTACGGATGTTCATGGCCCCTGGAGGACCCTACTTGGAGGTTCATGGGTAGTTATAAGTGGGGTTATAAGTCCCCTAATATGGGTTATTATTACTTATAACCCCACTTCTAACTCTCCATGAACCTCCAAGGACTATGACTTCCTTATAGGATCCCTTGTAGTCCTGGCTCTCAGGGGAATGGCTCTGGCAAAGCTCAGGAGAGGGCCGTTTGGGCTGAAGACAGGGCTGCAGTTTGAGATCGCTGAGGGTCGACATAGCCACTTTTGAGGAGAAGAGTGATGGGCTGGGGTATTTGGGGTTGCATGACCTGATTCCGAAGGTTTCGTTTCAGTACCGTTTTTGCAGCTCCGAGCAGAAAATCTCTGCAGCGCGCATCGAACCAGATTGGGGTCAGAAAACGAAACAAACCCGAAGTCCAAGAATCGGAGACCTAAGTTGCTTCCAAGACTTCTTCTGAGTTTGTATCGCTGTGTATGTATCTGATCCTTTTTGACTTTATCATTGTAGATGAATCCATAGTATTCTGTATCTAGGAGGGCTCGCAAGAAATGCACAGACCTCGTCACAGAAGCACGTCAATCCGTGGCGACAGTAATCATCGGAGCGGGCGTGATTTTTTTGGGCCCGAGCCGCAAAGAGGCCCCACCAGATAATCCCTCAAAGCCGGCCCTGTTGAACCCTTATAGTAGGTGGGTCGGTCGGCCGCTCGGTCACCACAGGCGGCCCTGGATCGCACTTTGCCTCAGGATCCTGGCACCGGACGTATTTCCGGATCGTACTTTTGGGGGAGATCGCAGTTTACAAATCGTATTGCGCTCCTACTCAGCTCCCATTACAGAAGCACAGCCCAAGTACGATCCCGTGATACGATGTGGGGCAAGGGTCCTGAGGCAAAGTACGATTCCGAGATACGATCTGGAAGAGGGCTCCCGCACAAATCACGCCTCGGAGGGGCGTTCTCCGCAACCACGATCCAAGGAAGACATTGCCTGTATGCATGTAGTGATGATTGATAGGTGCAGTTATCTATCAGGATGGAAGGAAGAACCTAGAAGAAAAGGAAGAAAGGCAGACTGTCGGTACGCCGTAGCATGCACACATACATATGTTTGCTTCTGTTCGAGTCTGTTCTAGAGTCTGGAGCTAGTGTAGTCATGCCAAGACGTATAGCTTCAGGTATTACCACGCAACTGTTGTTGCGTTGTGCAAGCATGTACGTACCATAATCCGTACTCTGCGATCGCACTTGTTTAACTCATGCTTAGATTGTACATGAACCCATACGGTGGATCAACAGTAACAACGCGTTTCTAGGGTTCTACAACAGTAGCTAGGTCTCCTACATCTAAAGCGTAATGCATATCTTTATACTTTACTATGTTGCTGTAGGCTGCTTCATACTGCTCTGCGTTACTAAACATAGACAGAAATATGAGCAAATGAAGATATATGTAAGTAAATATATACATAATTGGGTAAACAGATACGAAACATATATAAACACATAAACAAAACATGAACAAATACATCATAATATACAAACCAGTGTGTATATGCAATGTCTGTTTGTGTGTCTGTCTGTCTGTCTGTCTGTCTGTCTGTCTGTCTGTCTGTATGCATTTATGTACGTATGTACGTATGTGTGCCTTTGCATGTCATGTTACTGAGCATTTCCATCGTCTGAAAGCCCCGGATGGGTCCCCAACAGCCCCGAAGCAGTTCGCCCGAATCCCTACACTTGAGCTATTATAGGGGTTTGAGCAATTGGCCTGAGAGTCCTTTGCGACAGATATCCTAATGGACCCCAACACCCTATGTTCATAGCACTCCTCATGAAGTCGCCCCTTGTTCGCTTGGAGAATCCTACGTATGAAGCCCCTGATCCTTCAAGAACCAGGGCCCGGGTCCTGATGCCTTGAAGGGCGCCATGCAGCGTCTGCTCGAGGCGGGCTGGGCTCGTTTGGTACCTAAGGGGTCCGAAGGGCGTAAAGAGGGACCTATAAAGTCTAGAGGGGATGTTAGTCAGGGATTTTGTAAGGGTTCGAGACCCCCAACCAGTGTGGTACACACTTTAGGCGAGGCACGACCGCCGCGAGCCTCCCGGGGACGCGGTAGCGCTCCGCTGTGGTGTTCTGCTTTTGGCATCGCAGGATATGTGGGAAAGCATCCCTGTGCTACAGTAGATGGGGGAGGCCTTGTGGTCGCAGCCTGGTGGTCTCTCCATGGATTCCCGGTGGTCTTGTCAGCGGTCTCCTCGAAATTCGTCGTGCTTGCTGTGTAGATTTCCTGATGGCAGCTATGATAGCTGTGGTGATGCTGCTGATGATGACGATGGTGACGATGCTGACATGATGCCGGTGGTGATCATGACAATGATCACAACACTGATGCCGAGGCTGGGTGACTGAAGGGGACGGGGCTCGATAATCCTGGTTCGCAAGAAAGCAGCACGCTGCAGCATGGCTGTGGCAGCAGACCAATCGTCATGCCAGCTGCAGTGTGAAGGAGAAAGTAGGTATGACAATCAGCGACTGCAGGCTCGAATTCACATCTTCAATACTCACGAAGATCCCGCAGAAGAAACAAACCTACATTATCCATCAACAGCAGCATGAACAGCAACAGCAGAAGTAGCAGTAATAACAGCAGCACAGTAGTAGGAGTAGTGCGAGACGAGAAGGAGGAGGAGTGTCGTTGTCGTCGTAGTAGCGCGCGGTTTGTTATTCGCCTGGAGTTTTTTTGTCACCGGCTTCACCTCATGACTATGAAGTTGCGGGTGCTGCAGTCAGAAGCCAGGCAAGATGAGCCCTGGATCCCTCCGTACAGCTTTGAAGCTTGTAACAAAACTAGTCCTTGTCGCCGAGCAGGAACACGACCAGCTCATCCAGCAGCAGAACGACCTGCTGAATCGGCTGGAAACCCGGCCGGTCGATGCAGCTCTTGCGAAAGACTGGCACGGATTTCCAGGAATGGGTAGCTCGTGCCGAAACCCCTGCGACGAGATTCCGCCTTTTCTTTGCCCTCCATGTTCACTTGTGAGTTTCCGTTCCTTATGGCGTGTGTGACCCCTCGGTTTGCAGCAATCGCTGGCTTGGATAATGCCGGCTGCTTGACAAGTTGTGGTAAGCTACTGCAGGCACCGTGGCAAGCACACTGGTGGAGAGTTGTAGGACCCCAAAGAACGTATTGCATGTGGTCTTCGTTGCGGGCGAAAGCTCGAGAACATGCATCAAACAGTTGGCTGACGGCTTGGATGAGGCATTTCTGCGATAGGAGAGGAGTATAGAAAGCACGAGGCCTGGCCACTCCAGGCAAGGGACAAGCCTCTTCGGAAAAATTTCGAGTTCGGTTTGAGTGCTTCTTCTGAGGCGCCAGCCGCTTTCCCAGTCTGTGCGGGCGCCGCCTGTGCCTTGGCCATCGTCAGTGGCCACGACCACTGCAGGACCGGGCACTTGGACCAAAAAGACTAGTTCAGGGAGTATCAGGGACTGTTCACCGTTCAGAGCTCTCGTTGGTTGCGGCAGGCCCTGGGGCTCGCGGGTCCTGCTGCCAGATAGCGGACACGTCCATTCCGTCCTCGTCACGTCGTGTGTGCAACCAGGCATATAGTGGATGCATAGGGCCACCCCTGAAGCACTGTCGACATTTCTGGACATGTCTGGTAAAACTTCCGCCGAAGGAGCTCCAATCCGTTGGACCGTTTGGACCTCGGTCGCAGATCTGCGAGTCTGTAGTAGGAAGAGGTGTTATGCAGAGTATTGTAGAGGACAATGTAGAGTTCAGATAGTCGTATCGCATACAGCTGTGTAGTACATAACCGTCGCTGCAGGAATATAGCGTTGCAGAAGTGCATGCGCAAGTTAGCATCAGGGATACCGATGTTCCATAGCCGTTCAGGCCAAAGCTTCGGAACAGTTCGCAAATCGGTAGTTGCAAGATGAGGGTCTCGGCAAGGTTAGATTCTCAGATGTCAGAGTTTGGGATTCGGTCGCCTTGTGACGCAGTCGGTCCAACAGAGATCCAAACTACGGCCTCGGCCCCCTGAGCCCACGATACCGGCTTCTGTAAGAGACATGCACTACTCGGAAACTTGGGCGGCAACATCCAAGAGGCCAGTTTTTTGGCCCGCAACCTGTCGTTGTCAGGCCCTGTGCCGAAAGCTTGCAACTCCCGTGCAAGGTTTTGCAACTTTTTCTCAAGCAAGAAGTCACTGAGGCGCCCGCCAATACCAGCTCTGTCCAGGCCGCGGCCGTTGTGTCCTCGGGGCCTTAGGCATTTCATCGATGCCTATTCCGATGGTACGTAGTGGACCCGTGATGTTGTCGTGTCATGTCGTGTCCAAGCTGTGAATTGGCATAGCATCGGGGCCGGTTAGGAGTCAGGGTGTACCCAAATCGGCAAGAAGGGCGCCTCCCAACCAGAATCCTGCAAGCTATTTACCGTATTTTCGTGCAAACACAGAAACACTAAGAGCTCAAATGAAGATTCGGAGTTACGGATGAGATTTGCTACCACTTGCCATGTTCAGGCTGCACCCCATCGACCCTCACTATCCGAATCCTTTTGGATCTTCAAGCCTTAAAGCACTAGATCCCAAGCTCCGAAGCCCCACAAACGAGCCAAATCCGGGACAATAAGCTCTTAAGTCCGCTCGCAGGCCCTCAAACCCTGAGCAACCCGAAACGCTTGGAGGTTCATGGGTAGTTATGAGTGGGGTTATACGTCCCCTCATATGGCTTATAGTTATAGGTACCCTACTTATAACCCTACTTATGACTACCCATGAACCTCCAAGCAGCCCCGGATCAGGGCGGTCAGCCTGCCAGGGTACCCGGCGCTGCGAGGGCCCTAGTCCTTCAAGTGCAACCTTCGCGTCAGTGTTGTTCTGATCAGTTCTGATGGTTACTACTATTGCTGTTGGCACGGTTGTTTTAGGGTTGTTGCGATACATTTCTTATTGTTTCATTCCTGTTAGCCTTATTTATGTTATTGTTGTTGAGTGTATATATATATATATACATATATATATATATATGTGTGCTTACCGTTACTACAAACATTAGTATGATTGCTAGTAGTTCTAGTGCAATGATAGTGCAATAATATCTATCAAGCCCTTATTGAGGATATTGATTTTCGCTATCTGTGTTAATGAGTATTCTTCTTACCCTCACTATCGTTATTGTTGCGAATATCGTTATGAATCGTGACAGCATTCCTGCTACCATTGACATGTATTGTTACTGATACTACTGTTGTTGTTGGCAGCAATCATCAGTACTGGATTTCTTGATGGCGATCTTTGACTTGAACTGAAGCTGGGCTTGTAGATGAGATTGCAGCTTTAAGCACGTAGTCAGATTCAAGCACTGGACGCACAATGCCGCTAATCTCTGAAACCAAAGCCTCAAGTCCGAACAGCGCAGGGCGCTGTGGGAGTAAAAGCACAGATGAGCCAGAAAGACACGACCTCTACAATAAGCACAGCCCCAACCCTCCTGCCTGCCAGTGTCAGAGAGTTGCAGGATCAAACGAGGCGTGCTGCACTCGATGTTACCACTATGTACATATTCTATCTATACATGGATTGAACTGCGATGACACAAATTTCGCTACCTATAGTCGCAGTGTACCCAGTGCTGTCCCTTGCTCCTTTCAGTAAGCCCTGGGCCCTACAGCTTAACCCTGAACCCTAGACTCTAACCAACCGTGAAAGAGTTCTAGTTGTGGGATCAGGGCTGTGAGTGAGGCTTTGGGCGTTTCGGGGTTTGGGATTAGGTCTGAGGGCCGGAGATACGTTGCTCATGCCTAGGTTTCCAAGCCAAGAACCTGGCAAGCTGCACATGGGTAGGGAGCATTCGGGTTCATCGTTCTGCGGTTTCAGTCTTCGATGGCTCCTGGTACAATTCTATTATAGCTTCTCTTTGTTTGGCCATTCGTGCAACTTGATCCGAGGCAAGCCCGCCGTCCCCGAGACTTGCGGCCACGCCCCCACTGGGGGAGGCCGTCTGTGTTTCGCCTCATGGATATGGAGTTTCGAACTCGAAGACTTATCGGTCGGATATTCAGATTGCTCATGAGCTTGCATTGCATTTGGTTCCAGGCTAGGCCACATGATTAGTTGCTCATCAAAAGCGCGTGTGGATTCGGATCTAGTGCTCATTGAGAAGATATTGCGCGAACTCCGACATGTGTGCGGAAACTGGAACAAGCCTTGGACCCGAGAGGCATAGTCGCAGCGGTTTAGGGGAAGTTCGTAGATGATCGCGATACGCCAAGATTGTCTCTGCGCAAGGCGTCCTGAGCCTGAAGAATACCCGTTAGAGAAAGTCCTACGTGTCGACACGTTGCGGCAGGCAAGTCCAGGTGTGCCTTTTCTCTGTGCCTGGAGCCCAGCCCGTGGTCGGTGAAACGTGGGATCCCAAGATACTTATAGTACATACCCCAAAAACCCCGGCACTAGGATCTGCAACGTTGAGCTCTTAGCCCGGGCGCACTGCATGTCGCAACCTCGACCTCAGCTCGAGCCCAGGCGAGTCCCAAGCATGCCGGCCGTGCCATCCAGGCTGGCGAACCTCTGTCCATGGGAAAGTCAAAGCGTGTCAGTCTTGTCAACCAGAGCATGCCGCAGAAACCGAACCTCAAACCCGCACAGAGTCTGATATTGCTCCATATGCTGGCGGAGACTCTCGCGCTTCAGGGATTGTGGAGGATTTCGGTTCGGGTTTGACAGAGTAGGCGTTTAGGGGCTGTGGTTACGTGGATGGGACTTCTGCAACACTATGTGATAGACAACCCTGAGAGGTAGATCCACACTTGCACTTGTCCAAGCTTTGAGCTACGAGGGCTTCGAGGTCGATGAGTACGATAGACTCTCCCTCGGACTGGCAACTCACACAGGCGTTTAGGTTTAGGGTTTGGGCGACTTGGCTCAGCGCTCCCACAGAGCATCAAAAGCAGTCCCGGAGAACTGTCAGGTAGCGGCTAGTCCTCGCGCTGTGCGGGGGCTCGGACACCTCGACCCACGACTTCTGGTTTTTGGGAGTCTCGGTTCACGGGTTTGCTTTCCTGGCATTCAAAGCGCGTCTCGTTCGGCATCAGGCTGTAGGATCTGAAGAGGATCTTCTGCAGACGCGGCCATTTCCGCCGGGAATTGGGAAACTCCACAGCAGGAATGCAAGAGTTTTTGTTGCAGTGTTTTTTGATGGAGTTCTGTCAGCCATCCTGCCCATGTTTTTCGGTCTGCTGGTCAGCTCCCGTCTCTCCATGACCCTGTCTTGGTTTTGGAAATGTAGTTTTCGTGCCGAGTTCTGCCTGTTTCTGTGTTTGCATGTTGTCCTGTGCTGCTGTATGGTTCGCGTCCTGGTTCGTTGTTCGCCTGTGTTGTCCGTAACCGTGCCGCGGACTGCATGCCGCGGCCGAAATGCGAGCCTAAGCCTCCGGGTTCACTTCAGCGAAACCCAGGCTGCGATCTCGCCACAGAGCTCGCCGGCGCGCTCACCGACTCGGGCCCCAACCTCAACCCCCCCCCCCCCCCCCCCCCCCCCCCCCC
>CAJNDV010032158.1:29786-42894 GCA_905221635.1 Symbiodinium sp. CCMP2456 | reverse complement strand
AGTGGAAACAGTAGTAGTAGTAGTAGTAGTAGTAGTATTAGTAGTAGTAGTAGTAGTAGTAGTAGTAGTAGTAGTCCCTGTCATTGTGATCGTGGTGATTCGTAAGATGAACATCTACTCTCTCTCTCTCTATATATATATATATACAAATATATATATATATATAGTTACGTATTTATTTCTCTATATTTGTACACACAAACCCGTGTACAGTTCTATTATGGGTATATAGAAGACGACAGCGAGGCTCGCACCACTATCCGACATCTCCGAAGCAGCACAGACAAGCCCGAATCCTAAACCCGTAACCTCGGAACCCCAGAACCCCAAACCCTAAACCCTTAAACAGACCTGGATCCTTAAATCCTAAACATCCCCAAGCTCTTGAAACGAGAACAGCCGGAAGCTCAAGCACCAGTCCCTAAACCGCAAACCCACAAAACCTAGGCCTTAGTGGTGCTGTGAGGCCTATTTGCGCTTCGAAGCCCATCAGTCGGTCGGAGTAGTGACTTCGCGAGAGGCCGGGATGGCTGAGCTGGTAGGGTTTAGGGGTTTAGGGTCCATATCGGATTTAGGCTTTTAGGTAGGGTTTAGGGTTTAGGATTCAGGGTTTAGGATTTAGGGTTTAGGGTTTAGGATTTAGCGTTTAGGTATTTCTAGCTTTGGTTTTGAGTTTGGGGTTTGGTCGGGTTTGCTGTCGGCGACGAGGGTCCAACGGACGGCTTCCAAGTAGATGGCTCTGGACACGATGCACACACCGTCTGAGTACTTGGGCCTAAAGCCTATAACCCTAAGCCCTAAAGCCCTAAACCCTAAACCCTAAACCCTAAACCCTAAACCCTAAACCCTATAATCTCTAAGCCCAAAACGAATCTAAACCCTGAATCTTTCATCCTTGTAAAACCCCCGATTGAATCGCACCCCGGCCTGCAAGGCCAACGTCGCTTACGATGTGACCGGGAGCACCTAGGTTTGAGTTACCTTGGGTTTAGGGTTGTTGGGTTAAGAGTGAAGGGTTTAGGGTTTGAGTTACCCTGGGTTTAGGGTTGTTGGGTTAAGCGTTAGTTAAGGGTTTAGGGATTGAGTTACCTTGGGTCTAGGGCTGTTGAGTTAAGAGTTAGTGAAGGGTTTAGGGATTGAGTTACCTTGGGTTAAGGGCTTAGGGTTCAGGGTTGAGAGTTACTTCGAATGTGCCATAAACCCTAAACCCCAAACCCTAGACCCTAAACCCTAAACCCCAAATTTTCGATCAAATATGTTCTCAGGACTGGCGCTGACTGGCTGTGTGGACGCCGTGGGCGTCTGGAATCTCCGCCAAGGGCAGCAGGACTCTTTAAGGTTTAGGGTTTAGGCTAGTTTAAGGTTTAGGGTTTAGGGTTTAGGGTAGTCTAGGGTTTAGGGTTTAGGGTTTATTAAGGTTTAGGGTTTAGGGTAGCTTAAGGTCTAGGGTTTAAGGTTTAGGGTAGCTTAAGGTTTAGGGTAGCTTAAGGTTTAGGGTAGTTTAAGGTTTAGGGTTCAGCAGCCTACGGGTATATCGACCGGTAGAGCTACCCTACGCCCTAAACCAAATCTAAATCCTAATCCCTGAACCCTTAAACCCCTAAACCCTGAACCCTTCAACCCTTAAACCTTAAACCCTGAACCCTTAAACCCTTAAACCCTTAACCACTAAACCCTGAACCCCTAAACCCTAAACCCTTATAACCCCTAAGCCTGAACGAAAGGAGCGATCCTTGGCCGTGCAGGGTGGCAGCCACCGCGTCACCCGTCTGAGCGTCCGAGAGGCCAGGCAGCCAGCTGGGTGAATACTGATGACCATTTTTGTTTTATTTGATCATTTTTTGTAATGTGCTAACAATATAAAAAGAGTAAGTCCTATTATTACTGATAACTTTTTTTTGTTTTAACTGAGTTTTTGTGAATTGTAATGTACTAGCAATGTAAGAAGCGTGAGTCCTATTTTTGATATTTGTAAGAATACTCACCAGTATTAAGTTAGTGTTGTTAATGGTAGTGCTGTTATTGTCCGTTTTGTTTTTATCTTCATTATTGCTGTCATTGTTACCATCATCGTTACTACTATGCTCATGATCATTTTATTGCTGATAGTTCTGTTATTGTCATTAGCTATACTTATTACGACTATTTCACATGTATACATACGTGTTCGTTAAACATCTGCACATGCATATGCATGCATGCATACATACATGCATGCATACATACATACATGCATGCGTACATGCATACCATACATACATACATACATACATACATACATACATGCATGCGTACATACATTCTTACATACATACATACATACATACATACATACATACATACATGCATACATACATACGTACATATACATTATCACTAAACTCTACAGGTACATATATATACATATATATATATATACATATATATATATATATATTATGCAATCCTGTGTACAAAGACTATACATACATTCAAAATTATCAGTATATGTGTGTACATACAAATATGCATTTTGCTAGGATGATGTGTGGCTCTAAGTGTTTTCAATATTCTCAGGCCAGACGCATCAAAGTGCTAGTGCTACAGCATGAGTCCTCTGCAAAAGAACGTGCCATACAGTTCACACTAGGTGCATTAAATTGCTGTGCAGCTTCAGAACACGTCTAGCAGGGAAGCCTTCTGTCTCAAATGCTGATTTGTACGTGGAGTACATTCCTCAAGAAAGCGATCGTCTCTTCACTTACAACAGCGAGCAAGACACTGGACACCGTCTTGACAACCTTGGCAGGTACACAAACACAAACAGATGAACTTCATCGTTGCAAACAGTTTTTGCAAGTGGTTGCGAATATGAAGTTGTGGCCGAAGGGCCCCAAACCCTAAACCCTAAACCCTAAAGCCCAGACCTCGAAGTTTAAGCTGCGCAAGCTGGACAGGATACAGTTAGGCCAACTCCATCTTACAAGTCACACGAGCGTCGTCTGTTTGCTTACCATGCATGTATGTGGGTCGCCATAATGCGGATCTTGTACTGTCCTAGACCCGAAACCCTAAACCCTATCGTTTAGGGTTTTATGTTGGGGTCCCTCAGTCTCTACCTCTCAACGGCCTTTTGAAGGACATCAAAATACGGAACCCTGCAAAAGGCAGGTTCGATTAGTATAGGGGTCTCAAAAACTTGCCTACGTTATTTTGGGGCTCCTTATTGTTATACTTACAGTATACTGGATCCCAAAACCCTACTCGAAAAATTAAGGCCCCTACATTAGGGTTCAGGACAGGTTCTGAAATAGCCTAAGGGAGAACTTTAAACTTTTTGGCCTTATGCTTGGTCTCTGGCAGAAACTTTAAACATCTTGGGCCCGGTTATTGAAGAAGAGAGGGTTTGGGGAGCAGCTGTTCAGGTTTCATCATGAATGACGAGGATTTTTGAGAAGCCATAAAGTTGGAACATCATTTATATAGGGGCCTGAATAATAATTATCTATACTATTTTTTTTGGGGGGGGGTCCTTCTTCTGATTATACTATAAGGGTCCCCAAAACCCTATTCCAATTATTAAGGCCCCTACATTATCCTCATGCCCTTACGGTAGGGAATCCTGCCTTACTATCCTTACTTGGAGGTTCGTGAGTAGTTATAAGTGGGGCTATAAGTCCCCTAATATGGGTTATAATTATAGTTACCCTACTTATAACCCCAGTTATAACTACCCACGAACCTCCAAGTAATCCATGTTCCAAATTTCTGAGGTTCACTATCTGGGGTTGAAGACTCCGAGTTATGGGTTTCGGGGTTTAGGGTTTCGGGTTTAGGGTTCAGGGGTTTAGAACCCTAAACCCTAAACCCTAAACCCTAGGGTTTAGGGTTTAGGATTCCTGAAGAACCTTCTATTCAGGACTTATGGCAGGAAATCCTCAAAAAGAGCTCGACATGACACAGGTAATTTAGGGTTTAGGGTTTAGGGTTTAGGGTTTCTGCCTTTCGGGGTCGAAGCTCCGAAGTTAGATGATCATGCGGTCTATATGTTTTTTTGTTGAAGGCTCGTGGCCGGTTTTCTGGGTTTGTAACTTCCCCCGATTTTGGAACGTTTTGCCCTAAGTCCTAAAACCTAAACCCTAAGTTCTAAACCCAAAGCCCTAAACCCTAAACCCGAAACCCGAAACCCCGAAACCCCGAAACCCCGAAACCCCGAAACCCGAAACCCGAAACCCTAAACCCCGAAAGCCTGAACCGGCAGACTCTCGGCTCTAGGCGCGCCTGGATGACAAGTCCGTTTGCGCTGTGGGCCCGAAGCCTTGGAAAAGGATCTTTACTATAGGGTTTAGGGTTTAGTGTTTCGGGATTGCGATTTAGGGTTTAGGGTTTAGGATTTAGGGTTTAGGGTTTAGGGATGTACTACAGAGGCCTAAGCTTGGCGAAGGATTTACTATAGAGGCCTAAGCCTTGGGGAAGGATTTACTACAGAGGCCGAAAATAAGTACCAAAACTATTTTGCGGATTCCTCGTACACCCCCCCAAAGCCTTATTCTAACTATTACGGCCCTTACAATTCACACTAAGCATTAAGCATTCCGAGGCCCTAAGATAACGAGGGTTATCATGTGGCCATATAGGATTATTAGGGTTTGGGTTTTAAAATGTAGGGTGTAGGATTTTAGTCAATTTTGTATGTCATCGGATTTGGGGGATGTTGCCCAAACGATTGCTGGACTGGGGGCCTGAGGTTGCAGGGTTGGGTTTAGGGTTTAGGGTTTAGGGTTTAGGGTTTAGGGTTTAGGGACTTCAAGCGCGTCTTCGAGTGCCGTTTCAAGAACTCGTTTCTGTCCTAGGATTTGATGATCATTTTGCTTTGAGTTTGAAGAAGTGTGATCCTTCTTCCTGTCCACACTATCCTGCTCAGGTTAGAGGAAATGTCTCCAGGCCACGCTGCAGTTGCTGCCTTTCCGCTGACTTCGGTTGCGAATCAGCAAGACTGGCGCGGATGTTTGACACGGCCTCTCGTGATCCTGCGACGTTCCGGCGGATCATTCTAGGATTGGTTTCAGAAAATGGAGGAGCGTGTCTTGCATCATGTACAACCAGAAAGTTCACTACTTCTGGTCTGCAGATGGGAAGTCGCAGGTGCTCGATGCTTTGGATAGCCTCCAACTTGTTTGCAAGGCCTCTCTGACCAGGCTTTCCAGTGAGTTCCAGGACAACCTCGCCAATGACTTGTGCATCTTTAACTGATTGCTTTGTTTTGCTGGGTTTCCACAATAATCAGGGACCCAAAAACGACATGAGCATAAGCATGTTATAGGGATATCCCGACCTCATAGGGCTTCATTTTACGGGGTTTTATATGGGAGATCCCTATCCTTTTTTTTGCTTATGTCTTTTTTGGTGGCTCTATTATCAGATTTTTAGAAGCAGGCCATTTGAGTTGACGGTAGGCGATGGGGTTTAGGGTTTAGGTTTTAGGGTTTAAACATGCCTTGCAGGGGATTGTAGGGTTTTACGGGCTTAAATGTGCTTTCAGACTTCTGCAAGGCTTCTATGACTGTGTAAGTGTAAGGCTTTCGGATTCAGGTAAAGGATGTAGTTCTAAGGGCTTCGGTATAGTATTAACATAGGCTCAGCAGGTCTATATGCGTAGTCCCGGCAGGGCTTTGGACCGCTTCCTGGATCCTCTCCTGCAAATCGCTGGCGTGTTTTAAGGTACAAGGTCTGCGGGTTTGTGGGTTTACAGTTTAGGGTTTAGGGTTTAGGATTTAGGGTTCAGGGCTTTCAGGTTTTAGAGTTTAGGGTTGCTCACCCCGAGTTCCGCATCTCGTGTTCCGGTAGTTTGGACCCCGCAAGTATTTCACCCGAAACCCTCATTGCTTCTAGTAGTCGTGGTGGCCCATGATGTGAGCACATATGAGTCCTGACTCAAGTCTTCAAAAACTTGAAATGCCTACCCGAGCCCCAAGTAGCATGCCTTTTTCAGGACTCATATAAGGAAATCATAGTAAAGAACCCAAAAAGGCGAGGTTTGAAAAAACCGAAACGCTAAGGTTACATGGACGGCAGCGTGCGCCTTTGGGATATCAAGGCCGGGGGTGTCTTCGCACCGACGCCGAGCTACTTGGAGGAGCGTGGGACTTAGTATCTACAATACAGGGTTCTAAACACGACAGCTATAGTTATATACCCTAAACCCCAAACCCTTATATACCCTAAACCCTAAACCCCTTAAAGTTATAGTTACAATAAGATACTTATAACCTTGCTTACTAAGCCCCATGGTCCTCCAAGCAGGGTCTGGTTAGGGTTCAGGGTTTAGGCTTTAGGCTTTAGGCTTTAGGGTTTAGGTTTAGGGTTTAGGCTTTAGGGTTTAAGTTTAGGCTTTAGGCTTTAGGGTCTAGGTTTAGGGTTTAGGGGCCACGTAGCATGTTTCCTTGGTCTTGGCCCCCAGACACCCACCGAATCAACCCCACACCCCTTTTCAATCCTAGCGCCGTTACTTGTGCCCGTGGAATCAATAAGGGGCCCCAATGCAGAGCTCTGAAGTCTTGGAATCAAGCGCCTGATCGTCCCTTTCTGGGTAGTTGTCTAAGGCAGGGTCCATTTTTAGGTCCCCAAATAGTACGGCACCCTTGTTAACAGGAACCTGAAAGGGACCCGAATTTGGAGAACCACCTATATGAATCTACTGCACAATAGATCTTAGCTGCGCAGGCCTTCAACCCAAACGTTACCTGGACCCTAAAGAACCTACCATTTTCGGGTTACTTATTATGATTTCTTTATATAAGTCCTTAAACAGGTAGGTTATTTGGGGCGAAGGTAGGGTTTAGGGTTTAGGGTCCACTGCCTAGCGCGTATGATGATTGTCCTCGGATTTCGGGGTTTTGGAGAGTTCGATTTGCAGCTTGTGAGTGAGCGTGGTGTTAAGGCAGAGAGATCAAGGACTCAGCACCCCTAAACCCTAAACCCTGAACCCTAAACCCTAAACCCTAAACCCTAAACCTTAAATCCTAAGCCTTAAACCCCCAGAGCCCCCGAGCCCCTAAACCCTAAAAGCCTTAGTGCCTAAAGCCCTGAATCCTCTACTCTGCTGCGATGCTTAGGGTTTAGGGTTTAGGGTTTAGGGTTTAGGGTTTAGGGTTTAGTGTCAAACCAAAACCCAACCCCAAGAGAAAACCAGACCCCAGCACAGCTACGGGTCCCGACCTCGGCTCTTTTCATCGGAGCCAAACGCGTGCGCCTTGCCGGGGGCGAGACGTTCAGACTGGGATTGACACTGGTCCAACATCCTTCTCCATCAATGTACAGGGCTATGGAGAGGCATGGCCAGGTTCCCTTTCACTGCTGCCCACCATGTTCCAGGACTAAGAGGCTTATCATCAAGTTGGCGGCGGGTCGGCAGCCAGTGAAAAAGGAAGCAGGTTTCCTTGCGCCCGGAATCGAGCGACTGGCGCAAGGCTGCCAACTCAGTGGCAAACCGTTTATCGAACGATATCCTAGGTGCTCCCTCCTTGCGGGGAGAGTCATAAAGGGATTTACAGTCTGGGTAGAATCGTACACATCTATCCGACAG
The DNA here is from genome assembly GCA_905221635.1 of Symbiodinium sp. CCMP2456. Lineage (NCBI taxonomy): Eukaryota > Dinophyceae > Suessiales > Symbiodiniaceae > Symbiodinium > Symbiodinium sp. CCMP2456. The sequence goes on along the minus strand of CAJNDV010032158.1, from coordinate 35,330 downwards.
CTCTTTGACATGATGAAGCCGTCCAGACATCCGCGGATGAAGGTAGGACCGAAGAAGCTGTCCGGCCTCAACGCCCTCAGTGCAGGCCATCGTCTCAGCCGTGAACGTAGAGCGACTGACTCTTTGTATTACCGACGAGTCCCAGTTCAGTATGGGGATCGGGTCAACATCCTTGGAGTAGCACCTGGAATCGCCGGTGACAAGCAAAAAGCCGAACTGGTTGGCCACCTTCGAGCTCGCCTTCTTAGCCTCCCTCTCCTTCAGGTCAAAGGGGAATTCCTTCAGGGATCCCCGTTCGCGGTCCTCGACTGGGAGGGTGAACTCCAGGTCGTCGTCGGTGTAGCGCGACAACGTGTTAACCCAGCCTGTATCGTGAAAAGTGAGGATCTCGAGGTCATTGAGGTTGACATTCTTCAGCCACAGTCCATGTTCTTGAAAGTCTACGGCCTTCCGTGCTGTGGCATTGGAGAGCTTGATGTCGGAAACCGTAGGTGGCTCCCGAAGCTGTTGTGCGGGCGGCACAGAGCATCGCAAATCCGGCCTCGTTTGCGGGGCCAACCACCTCAAAGCTTCCACCAGGCATCGAGTATCTATCGCCTGTTCGGTTGTAACCAAGTCGCGGTCCTGTTGTCCATGCTCGACCTCGATCTGGAACAAGTGATTCGCAGTGTAGGCCGGCTGCGTGATGTAGACCCTGTCGTTGGTGATCTTGGTGTGCGACCCGAAATACTCGAAGTCATCCTGTTCCCACTCGTCGATAGAGAGCACCGCATCCAAGACCGCCTTCACTATAGAGTCCTTTGCGCCAGCGTATCTCGAGTACCTGCATCGGTCCCCGACCGAGGGGTGGCCGAGATTCTGACGAAGTCGTGCCAAAGAGCTTTCGACGTGGCCGGGAACTCCGTTTGGAAAGCTAATCGCTCTCGCACTTGTGAGCTCCTGACCAGGTCCCCGCTTGTCCTCGTGCTCAGCAACGAAGCATCCATGGGCCTTCTCATCTGTAGTGCCATCAACCCTGGCCTTGAGGATGTGTAGCGTCTCGTCCTCTCCACGTATCCAGAAAACAAGGGGGGTGAACTCATCAGGTAGTCCCCGTAGTCGGTGCAAACCAGCATCGGCCTCGAACTTGGGTAACTCAAAGGACTCGGCCACATCTTTTCCAAGTTCCGCTGCCGCGCAAGTATTGGCTTCGCCGCCAACTTCCAGGATAACCGTCTTCCCGCTCCACCTTTGGTTGCCGTAGATCTCGTTCGGGACATTACACACCGCACTGAGCATCACCGCGAAGAGGACGTACACCTTCAAGGCATTCTTCCACAGAGCCTTCCGGATCCCTTCCCTCGGGCGAACATGCTGACGTGGAACCGTTTTGGAGCCCGAAGGCTCAGAAGGAACGCTGCCAACCCGTTCACGCCCAATAGGGGACCCGAGAGTCCTCAAAGTGTCTTTTTGCACTTGATTAGGATGTTCTCCTCCTCGAGGTGTGTAGACGGTGAGAGCGGACCGCTCTCCTTTCCGATCTTCGGTCGCCGTAAGCCGCCGTAGGAGTTCTTGACAATCCACATATTCAAACTGCTTTTCCTTGCGAAGTCGCTTGGTCATCTCCTCGATGGACTCGTTCTGGGCCCTGTCTCCGATGTATCCCACGTACTCCGGGAGGTCGTGGTAGGCGACGTTGTCGTGGATCTCGGTCTCGGAGACGTTTCCAGCATCCATTGCTCCCCCAGACAGCAAAATGCCGTCCGGCCCGAAGCTAATATTGTTTTCGCCGGGGTCGTTCTGTGAAGAGGGAACTTGAACAGCAGGATTATCACGAAGATCGTCGCCTAGACGGTGTGCACCTCGGCTTTCATTGGCGACTTTTCCATCAGCATCTCCCCCAGATAGCCAAATGCCATCCGGCCCGGAGCTTATAGTAGGAGCAGCGAGCTCAGGAGGATCCCGTAGTCCCCGCCTAACATAGCCAGAATGAAAGTCGTGCGCGCAGTCCTGGTCCTGGCCCGGCGAGTCATGCAAACCGAAAGCGCTCACTGCATTCCGAACTTGTCCTTCAGGATTGCCAGCCTCGTGGTCAGCTCCGCGAGCTCCTCCTGAACTTCGGGGGGGATCTCTTGTTGCATCCTTTCCGTTCCTTCGCTGGTCTCCGATCTCGGCCTGGACTGCTTGTTCGTGTTGCGGTCCTCCCTGTAGCCCCGGTGCCCTGTCATAAGATCTGGGGTCCTCGGTGGCGTCGCCTTCGTCTTCGGCTTGAGGGGTTGCTGCGCGTCCATCACCACTGACCATCTCGACGTTGACGACGCTCCCGGCTCTGATGGAGCGTACGGTATCACCGCCACGGCCTCCGGATCGATCGAGGAGGCCATCCTGCTCGTCCGTCCGTCCGCGCGACCCGGCCCAGGTAGCGAGTCGACGTAGCTCGTTCGACGCGTTCGTGTTCGCCTCGACTTCCTTCTGAGCCCACTCCAAGTAGTCCTCGGGAACCTCCCGGTAGAGGTGATTGCGGCACCTTCCGAACGTGACGACCTCCTCGTCGGCACCCTGGGTGTTCTCCCTGATCTTCAGCTGCAGGTAGCCCTTGGTTGTGCTCTTGTTGTACGGGATCTGCAGCTCCGTCGCCTTGGTCTGTAGCTCTGCCAGCGTCATGTTGCCCAGACCCTTTGGCACTTCGCTCTCCAGGTGGTGGGCCCGCTTGTGTTCCTGGATCAAGTGACGGATCTCTCCAACCGTCCATCCACTGTAGACTGTGATCCCGTACTCGTGGGCGAGTTCCACGAGCTCTTTCTTGTTCGCCTTCCATACGTTCAGCTTGGGGGCCATGTGGGGAGAGGAAGTTCACGGAGTTGGGGCGGATCCTAGCAAAGACAGTCCTTCCGATCCACAATGCTGCCACTGGTGAGTTGTCCTTGCTCCACATGTCGTGTACTGTCTGCAAAGCACGATGATCACTGCATGCAACAGGCCATGTACTGCGCACACTGCCGAGCTCACTCAAAAGCTGTTGCTTAAGTCCGGGGTCAGGTACAGTCCAATGATCAGGCCTGAACATGTTCCTGCGAGGGACAACGTGGATCCTGTAGAAGGCTTCGGGGGACTCAATCCAGAAATCGTTAGATACCTTGGTTTCAGACCACCAATCAGCAAACAACACTGCATTCAGGACGTCGGCGGTGAGCATGTTGTAGACTACAGCATTGACTTTCTTTGGGAAGAGGATTCTCGAAGTGACTGTGACCCCAGAAACACAACTGTCACTAAGCATGAACGCCGTGTATTGCTGAGCACTCGAGGAGGCGATCTTGATCTCGGCATCGCCCCACTCTTGGGGGCTCGGGAACTCGAAATTCGGCGGCTTCTTGGGTTCTACGGGAAGTGCAGGATGCTTTGTGTCCGTGTAGCGCAGGTAATAGCGGTCAACTCCAATGGAGGTGAAAACCGCGGAGTGATGAGCCATGTTGTAGATCATGCCGAGCTTTGCCAACACCGTTCGGCTCAACAACATCGGGACGTCGCCGTTGACGATGGCGACGCGGACTAAGACGCTGTGGCCACCGATGTTCAGCAGTACCGTCGCCAAGAAACTAGCGTGGAAAACCTTGCTCGCTCCAAAACGAAAGTTCTCATCACAGCGGTGCAAGGGAACATCAAGTCCAGCCTCTCTGGCCAAACGCGTGTAAGCTTCCAGCCAGCCTTGTCCAGCAACGGTCTTACTGCAGGCGCAGTCGGTGATCGCCAGCAGCTTGTCATGCGAACCCTCCTCGCCGACGACATAGGCAACGTGGGTGACATAGGCCTCCTTCGTCTTCTCGTTCACATTGCCCGAAGTCGCCGTCGTGGAGTTCGTGTTTGAAGCCGGTCGGTTTAAAGGACATTCCGCATCCCGGTGCCAGTGGCCCCTCCTTTTGCACCCGGCGCAATAACTCCTCGATTTTGCGAGTTTCAAGCGCTCAGCAGCTGTCCTTTCTGTGCCCCGCTCGGGGCCTTCGCCATCGTAGCCCCGGTTCTTCCCGAAGTCGCCGTCATAACCCGGGCTCTTCACGAAGTCCTTGTACTTGGCTCTGGCCGCTTCCTGAGCAACGAACGCCTCATGGAGTTCATAGGCCAGCTCTTCCGGCACGAGGTCAGCGTCGTCCTGCTCGTCCTCTTCATCGTCCTCCAGGACCCCGGTGAGGTAGTTCTTAGAGATCTTCCGCTTGTCCTCAAAGCCACTTGGTGTCCCACGGCGAAACTGCCACGGACCCTTCAGGCTCTTCTCGTGCATGATCGCCGCCTTTTGAAGTTTACAAGGGTCGTAGTCATTGCCCACTGAGGCCAGTAGAGCCAACTCTTCCGAAGATGTTAGTCCCATGGCATTCAAATAAGCCCAAGCCCGAGCTACTCCAGGTAGGCGGCAATCAATTTCGAGAAGGCGAGTATAAGCTCTGTCGAAGCTGCTGTTGAACTCCCTCACCGTCTGTCCAGGAGCCCTTCTGAGGCGCTTGAAGAAGAAAGTCAGGGCCTCAGCGATCTTGCTAACCTCGACCTCCTGATAGCGGTCCTGAATCCAGCGCCGGAAGTTCTCCACGCCTTCGGCGCAGCAGAGGGTCTCGACATTCAGCTCCTCCGATTCCACCCAAGCCCTGCCGCTCAGGTGTTGGTACAGCATCAAGGCTCTCTGCTCCGGTGGAGTCCGAGTAACTTTGCACCATGCATCGACTTGTCGAAGATAGCTCCTCGCGGAGCTGCCCAGCTCATCGCCAGCAGCATCGGCCGTGAAACTCGGCACTGCCATCTTCTCCGAGGGAGCCCCACGGCGTTCGGGCTCATGAGGATGTTCTGACCAGTCATCACCGCGAGGCTGCCTGTGGTGAGAGCCGTTATGCCAGCTCTCACGGCGATCCGCGGTCCAGCTGTTCTCCCAGTGGTCCGAGGTGCGCCATCCATCGGTGTCGCTGCGCCAAGATCCGTCACCCGCCGTAGTGGAGCTTCCGTTGTCGTCTTCCCAGCGACCACCAGTCCAGCGCTCACCCCAACGCCAGTCTTGTCTCCAGTCGCTGCCCCATTCGCCACTGCGTTGCGGCCAATCCCACTGATTGGCTCCAGAGCCGTCCTGACCGCGATCGTCGGGCCCATCTCCTCGTGGGCGGTTTCCAGAAGCGTCGTCCCATGCAGCCGTCCAAGCACCCCCCCAGGGGTCCTGATTGGCCGTTCCCCAGGGATCGCCCTGGACATCTTGGCTCGTCGATACTTCGGCCTGCTCTCGGCTCTGACCGTCTGCGTCAGACGGAACATCCGTCTGAGTCGCCATGGCACACAGCTTCTACGGAAAAACTAGAAGTCGGGACCGAACGAAAACACCCCCACTAGACCAAAAGACCACTCGACCGATAAGAACCACCACTAACGCCCGGGACCGCGGCCCGAGCTCCGCTACCAATGTCAAACCAAAACCCAACCCCAAGAGAAAACCAGACCCCAGCACAGCTACGGGTCCCGACCTCGGCTCTTTTCATCGGAGCCAAACGCGTGCGCCTTGCCGGGGGCGAGACGTTCAGACTGGGATTGACA